>VCJN01002948.1:0-220482 GCA_006384855.1 Tetraselmis striata | reverse complement strand
CGTGGCCTTCAGCCCACACGGCACGCGGCTAGTCAGAGCGTCGGAGAACACAAAACGGTGCGGTGCGGAACGCGGTCACGGGGGAAGAGGCGCCGATGCAGCCCTGCGGGGCAACCACCGAGGTGGTCACAAGCTGGCCTTCAGCCGAGACGGCACGCGTCAGGCATGTGCGTCGGAGGGCAAGACGGTGCGGGTGTTCAACGCGGTCACGGGGGGAGGCGCTGCCACAGCCGCTGAAGGGGCACACTGGGATGGTCACCGCGTGGCCTTCACCCGAACGGCACGCGGCTTGCTAGTGCGTCAAGGGACACACTACGGGTGGGGAACGCGCTAACGAGGGAAGAAGTGCTGCCGCAGCCGCTGCCGGGGCACACTGGGATGGTCAGCAGCGTTGGCCTTCAGCCCCGGACCCCCGGAAAGCGGCTTCTAAATTGTGTCGAAGGACAAGACGGTGCGGTGCGGTGTGTGGAACTGAGGTTCACAGGGAGAGGCGCTGCCACCGGCCGCTGCAGTGGCACATGAGGTGGTCACAAGGTGGCATTCAGCCACACGGCCGCGGCTAGTCAGAGCGTCGGAGAACAAAACGGTGCGGGTGTTCAACGGTGCGGTCACGGGGGAAGAGGCGCCGATGCAGCCCCTGCGGGGGCACACCGAGGTGGTCACAAGCGTGGCCTTCAGCCGAGACGGCACGCGTCAGGCATTTGCGTCGGAGGGCAAGACGGTGCGGGTGTTCAACGCGGTCACGGGGGGAGAGGCGCTCCCGCGGCAGCTGCGGCGGCACACTGAGGTTGGTCACGAGCATGGCCTTCTGACGGACGGCACGCGGCTGGCAAGTGCGGCAAGGGGCAAGACACTACGGGTGTGGAAACGCGATCCCGAGGCGCAGCCGCAACCGCTGCGGGGGGCACACTAGAATGGTCACCTGCGTGGCTTTAAGTCCGGACGGCAAGCAACTGGCATGTGCGTCGGAGGACAAGACGGTGCGGGTGTGAAACGCGGTGACGGGGGGGGGGCGCTGCCACAGCCGCTGAAGGGGCACACTGGGATGGTCACCCGCGTGGCCTTCAGCCCGAACGGCACGCGGCTTGCTAGTGCGTCAAGGGACAACACACTACGGGTGGGGAACGCGCTAACGAGGGAAGAAGTGCTGCCGCAGCCGCTGCCGGGGCACACTGGGATGGTCAGCAGCGTGGCCTTCAGCCCGGACGGCAAGCGGCTAGCTTGTGCGTCGAAGGACAAGACGGTGCGGTGTGTGGAACGAGGTCACAGGGGGGGAGGCGCTGCCACGGCCGCTGTAGGGGCACACTGAGGTGGTCACCAGCGTGGCCTTCAGCCCACACGGCACGCGGCTAGTCAGAGCGTCGGAGAACAAAACGGTGCGGGTGCGGAACGCGGTCACGGGGGAAGAGGCGCCGATGCAGCCCCTGCGGGGGCACACCGAGGTGGTCACAAGCGTGGCCTTCAGCCGAGACGGCACGCGTCAGGCATGTGCGTCGGAGGGCAAGACGGTGCGGGTGTTCAACGCGGTCACGGGGGGAGAGGCGCTCCCGCGGCAGCTGCGGCGGCACACTGAGGTGGTCACGAGCATGGCCTTCTGACGGACGGCACGCGGCTGGCAAGTGCGGCAAGGGGCAAGACACTACGGGTGTGGAACGCGATCCCGAGGCGCAGCCGCAACCGCTGCGGGGGCACACTAGAATGGTCACCTGCGTGGCTTTAAGTCCGGACGGCAAGCAACTGGCATGTGCGTCGGAGGACAAGACGGTGCGGGTGTGAAACGCGGTGACGGGGGGAGGCGCTGCCACAGCCGCTGAAGGGGCACACTGGGATGGTCACCCGCGTGGCCTTCAGCCCGAACGGCACGCGGCTTGCTAGTGCGTCAAGGGAAACGCACTACGGGTGGGGAACGCGCTAACGAGGGAAGAAGTGCTGCCGCAGCCGCTGCCGGGGCACACTGGGATGGTCAGCAGCGTGGCCTTCAGCCCGGACGGCAAGCGGCTGGCTTGTGCGTCGAAGGACAAGACGGTGCGGTGTGTGGAACGAGGTCACAGGGGGGGAGGCGCTGCCACGGCCGCTGTAGGGGCACACTGAGGTGGTCACCAGCGTGGCCTTCAGCCCACACGGCACGCGGCTAGTCAGAGCGTCGGAGAACAAAACGGTGCGGGTGCGGAACGCGGTCACGGGGGAAGAGGCGCCGATGCAGCCCCTGCGGGGGCACACCGAGGTGGTCACAAGCGTGGCCTTCAGCCGAGACGGCACGCGTCAGGCATGTGCGTCGGAGGGCAAGACGGTGCGGGTGTTCAACGCGGTCACGGGGGGAGAGGCGCTCCCGCGGCAGCTGCGGCGGCACACTGAGGTGGTCACGAGCATGGCCTTCTGACGGACGGCACGCGGCTGGCAAGTGCGGCAAGGGGCAAGACACTACGGGTGTGGAACGCCATCCCGAGGCGCAGCCGCAACCGCTGCGGGGGCACACTAGAATGGTCACCTGCGTGGCTTTAAGTCCGGACGGCAAGCAACTGGCATGTGCGTCGGAGGACAAGACGGTGCGGGTGTGAAACGCGGTGACGGGGGGAGGCGCTGCCACAGCCGCTGAAGGGGCACACTGGGATGGTCACCCGCGTGGCCTTCAGCCCGAACGGCACGCGGCTTGCTAGTGCGTCAAGGGACAACGCACTACGGGTGGGGAACGCGCTAACGAGGGAAGAAGTGCTGCCGCAGCCGCTGCCGGGGCACACTGGGATGGTCAGCAGCGTGGCCTTCAGCCCGGACGGCAAGCGGCTGGCTTGTGCGTCGAAGGACAAGACGGTGCGGTGTGTGGAACGAGGTCACAGGGGGGGAGGCGCTGCCACGGCCGCTGTAGGGGCACACTGAGGTGGTCACCAGCGTGGCCTTCAGCCCACACGGCACGCGGCTAGTCAGAGCGTCGGAGAACAAAACGGTGCGGGTGCGGAACGCGGTCACGGGGGAAGAGGCGCCGATGCAGCCCCTGCGGGGGCACACCGAGGTGGTCACAAGCGTGGCCTTCAGCCGAGACGGCACGCGTCAGGCATGTGCGTCGGAGGGCAAGACGGTGCGGGTGTTCAACGCGGTCACGGGGGGAGAGGCGCTCCCGCGGCAGCTGCGGCGGCACACTGAGGTGGTCACGAGCATGGCCTTCTGACGGACGGCACGCGGCTGGCAAGTGCGGCAAGGGGCAAGACACTACGGGTGTGGAACGCGATCCCGAGGCGCAGCCGCAACCGCTGCGGGGGCACACTAGAATGGTCACCTGCGTGGCTTTAAGTCCGGACGGCAAGCAACTGGCATGTGCGTCGGAGGACAAGACGGTGCGGGTGTGAAACGCGGTGACGGGGGGAGGCGCTGCCACAGCCGCTGAAGGGGCACACTGGGATGGTCACCCGCGTGGCCTTCAGCCCGAACGGCACGCGGCTTGCTAGTGCGTCAAGGGACAACACACTACGGGTGGGGAACGCGCTAACGAGGGAAGAAGTGCTGCCGCAGCCGCTGCCGGGGCACACTGGGATGGTCAGCAGCGTGGCCTTCAGCCCGGACGGCAAGCGGCTAACTTGTGCGTCGAAGGACAAGACGGTGCGGTGTGTGGAACGAGGTCACAGGGGGAGAGGCGCTGCCACGGCCGCTGCAGGGGCACACTGAGGTGGTCACCAGCGTGGCCTTCAGCCCACACGGCACGCGGCTAGTCAGAGCGTCGGAGAACAAAACGGTGCGGGTGCGGAACGCGGTCACGGGGGAAGAGGCGCCGATGCAGCCCCTGCGGGGGCACACCGAGGTGGTCACAAGCGTGGCCTTCAGCCGAGACGGCACGCGTCAGGCATGTGCGTCGGAGGGCAAGACGGTGCGGGTGTTCAACGCGGTCACGGGGGGAGAGGCGCTCCCGCGGCAGCTGCGGCGGCACACTGAGGTGGTCACGAGCATGGCCTTCTGACGGACGGCACGCGGCTGGCAAGTGCGGCAAGGGGCAAGACACTACGGGTGTGGAACGCGATCCCGAGGCGCAGCCGCAACCGCTGCGGGGGCACACTAGAATGGTCACCTGCGTGGCTTTAAGTCCGGACGGCAAGCAACTGGCATGTGCGTCGGAGGACAAGACGGTGCGGGTGTGAAACGCGGTGACGGGGGGAGGCGCTGCCACAGCCGCTGAAGGGGCACACTGGGATGGTCACCCGCGTGGCCTTCAGCCCGAACGGCACGCGGCTTGCTAGTGCGTCAAGGGACAACACACTACGGGTGGGGAACGCGCTAACGAGGGAAGAAGTGCTGCCGCAGCCGCTGCCGGGGCACACTGGGATGGTCAGCAGCGTGGCCTTCAGCCCGGACGGCAAGCGGCTGGCTTGTGCGTCGAAGGACAAGACGGTGCGGTGTGTGGAACGAGGTCACAGGGGGAGAGGCGCTGCCACGGCCGCTGCAGGGGCACACTGAGGTGGTCACCAGCGTGGCCTTCAGCCCACACGGCACGCGGCTAGTCAGAGCGTCGGAGAACAAAACGGTGCGGGTGCGGAACGCGGTCACGGGGGAAGAGGCGCCGATGCAGCCCCTGCGGGGGCACACCGAGGTGGTCACAAGCGTGGCCTTCAGCCGAGACGGCACGCGTCAGGCATGTGCGTCGGAGGGCAAGACGGTGCGGGTGTTCAACGCGGTCACGGGGGGAGAGGCGCTCCCGCGGCAGCTGCGGCGGCACACTGAGGTGGTCACGAGCATGGCCTTCTGACGGACGGCACGCGGCTGGCAAGTGCGGCAAGGGGCAAGACACTACGGGTGTGGAACGCGATCCCGAGGCGCAGCCGCAACCGCTGCGGGGGCACACTAGAATGGTCACCTGCGTGGCTTTAAGTCCGGACGGCAAGCAACTGGCATGTGCGTCGGAGGACAAGACGGTGCGGGTGTGAAACGCGGTGACGGGGGGAGGCGCTGCCACAGCCGCTGAAGGGGCACACTGGGATGGTCACCCGCGTGGCCTTCAGCCCGAACGGCACGCGGCTTGCTAGTGCGTCAAGGGACAACACACTACGGGTGGGGAACGCGCTAACGAGGGAAGAAGTGCTGCCGCAGCCGCTGCCGGGGCACACTGGGATGGTCAGCAGCGTGGCCTTCAGCCCGGACGGCAAGCGGCTAACTTGTGCGTCGAAGGACAAGACGGTGCGGTGTGTGGAACGAGGTCACACGGGGGAGAGGCGCTGCCACGGCCGCTGCAGGGGCACACTGAGGTGGTCACCAGCGTGGCCTTCAGCCCACACGGCACGCGGCTAGTCAGAGCGTCGGAGAACAAAACGGTGCGGGTGCGGAACGCGGTCACGGGGGAAGAGGCGCCGATGCAGCCCCTGCGGGGGCACACCGAGGTGGTCACAAGCGTGGCCTTCAGCCGAGACGGCACGCGTCAGGCATGTGCGTCGGAGGGCAAGACGGTGCGGGTGTTCAACGCGGTCACGGGGGGAGAGGCGCTCCCGCGGCAGCTGCGGCGGCACACTGAGGTGGTCACGAGCATGGCCTTCTGACGGACGGCACGCGGCTGGCAAGTGCGGCAAGGGGCAAGACACTACGGGTGTGGAACGCGATCCCGAGGCGCAGCCGCAACCGCTGCGGGGGCACACTAGAATGGTCACCTGCGTGGCTTTAAGTCCGGACGGCAAGCAACTGGCATGTGCGTCGGAGGACAAGACGGTGCGGGTGTGAAACGCGGTGACGGGGGGAGGCGCTGCCACAGCCGCTGAAGGGGCACACTGGGATGGTCACCCGCGTGGCCTTCAGCCCGAACGGCACGCGGCTTGCTAGTGCGTCAAGGGACAACACACTACGGGTGGGGAACGCGCTAACGAGGGAAGAAGTGCTGCCGCAGCCGCTGCCGGGGCACACTGGGATGGTCAGCAGCGTGGCCTTCAGCCCGGACGGCAAGCGGCTAACTTGTGCGTCGAAGGACAAGACGGTGCGGTGTGTGGAACGAGGTCACAGGGGGAGAGGCGCTGCCACGGCCGCTGCAGGGGCACACTGAGGTGGTCACCAGCGTGGCCTTCAGCCCACACGGCACGCGGCTAGTCAGAGCGTCGGAGAACAAAACGGTGCGGGTGCGGAACGCGGTCACGGGGGAAGAGGCGCCGATGCAGCCCCTGCGGGGGCACACCGAGGTGGTCACAAGCGTGGCCTTCAGCCGAGACGGCACGCGTCAGGCATGTGCGTCGGAGGGCAAGACGGTGCGGGTGTTCAACGCGGTCACGGGGGGAGAGGCGCTCCCGCGGCAGCTGCGGCGGCACACTGAGGTGGTCACGAGCATGGCCTTCTGACGGACGGCACGCGGCTGGCAAGTGCGGCAAGGGGCAAGACACTACGGGTGTGGAACGCGATCCCGAGGCGCAGCCGCAACCGCTGCGGGGGCACACTAGAATGGTCACCTGCGTGGCTTTAAGTCCGGACGGCAAGCAACTGGCATGTGCGTCGGAGGACAAGACGGTGCGGGTGTGAAACGCGGTGACGGGGGGAGGCGCTGCCACAGCCGCTGAAGGGGCACACTGGGATGGTCACCCGCGTGGCCTTCAGCCCGAACGGCACGCGGCTTGCTAGTGCGTCAAGGGACAACACACTACGGGTGGGGAACGCGCTAACGAGGGAAGAAGTGCTGCCGCAGCCGCTGCCGGGGCACACTGGGATGGTCAGCAGCGTGGCCTTCAGCCCGGACGGCAAGCGGCTAACTTGTGCGTCGAAGGACAAGACGGTGCGGTGTGTGGAACGAGGTCACAGGGGGAGAGGCGCTGCCACGGCCGCTGCAGGGGCACACTGAGGTGGTCACCAGCGTGGCCTTCAGCCCACACGGCACGCGGCTAGTCAGAGCGTCGGAGAACAAAACGGTGCGGGTGCGGAACGCGGTCACGGGGGAAGAGGCGCCGATGCAGCCCCTGCGGGGGCACACCGAGGTGGTCACAAGCGTGGCCTTCAGCCGAGACGGCACGCGTCAGGCATGTGCGTCGGAGGGCAAGACGGTGCGGGTGTTCAACGCGGTCACGGGGGGAGAGGCGCTCCCGCGGCAGCTGCGGCGGCACACTGAGGTGGTCACGAGCATGGCCTTCTGACGGACGGCACGCGGCTGGCAAGTGCGGCAAGGGGCAAGACACTACGGGTGTGGAACGCGATCCCGAGGCGCAGCCGCAACCGCTGCGGGGGCACACTAGAATGGTCACCTGCGTGGCTTTAAGTCCGGACGGCAAGCAACTGGCATGTGCGTCGGAGGACAAGACGGTGCGGGTGTGAAACGCGGTGACGGGGGGAGGCGCTGCCACAGCCGCTGAAGGGGCACACTGGGATGGTCACCCGCGTGGCCTTCAGCCCGAACGGCACGCGGCTTGCTAGTGCGTCAAGGGACCACACTACGGGTGGGGAACGCGCTAACGAGGGAAGAAGTGCTGCCGCAGCCGCTGCCGGGGCACACTGGGATGGTCAGCAGCGTGGCCTTCAGCCCGGACGGCAAGCGGCTAACTTGTGCGTCGAAGGACAAGACGGTGCGGTGTGTGGAACGAGGTCACAGGGGGGGGGGGCGCTGCCACGGCCGCTGTAGGGGCACACTGAGGTGGTCACCAGCGTGGCCTTCAGCCCACACGGCACGCGGCTAGTCAGAGCGTCGGAGAACAAAACGGTGCGGGTGCGGAACGCGGTCACGGGGGAAGAGGCGCCGATGCAGCCCCTGCGGGGGCACACCGAGGTGGTCACAAGCGTGGCCTTCAGCCGAGACGGCACGCGTCAGGCATGTGCGTCGGAGGGCAAGACGGTGCGGGTGTTCAACGCGGTCACGGGGGGAGAGGCGCTCCCGCGGCAGCTGCGGCGGCACACTGAGGTGGTCACGAGCGTGGCCTTCTGACGGACGGCACGCGGCTGGCAAGTGCGGCAAGGGGCAAGACACTACGGGTGTGGAACGCGATCCCGAGGCGCAGCCGCAACCGCTGCGGGGGCACACTAGAATGGTCACCTGCGTGGCTTTAAGTCCGGACGGCAAGCAACTGGCATGTGCGTCGGAGGACAAGACGGTGCGGGTGTGAAACGCGGTGACGGGGGGAGGCGCTGCCACAGCCGCTGAAGGGGCACACTGGGATGGTCACCCGCGTGGCCTTCAGCCCGAACGGCACGCGGCTTGCTAGTGCGTCAAGGGACAACACACTACGGGTGGGGAACGCGCTAACGAGGGAAGAAGTGCTGCCGCAGCCGCTGCCGGGGCACACTGGGATGGTCAGCAGCGTGGCCTTCAGCCCCGACGGCAAGCGGCTAACTTGTGCGTCGAAGGACAAGACGGTGCGGTGTGTGGAACGAGGTCACAGGGGGAGAGGCGCTGCCACGGCCGCTGCAGGGGCACACTGAGGTGGTCACCAGCGTGGCCTTCAGCCCACACGGCACGCGGCTAGTCAGAGCGTCGGAGAACAAAACGGTGCGGGTGCGGAACGCGGTCACGGGGGAAGAGGCGCCGATGCAGCCCCTGCGGGGGCACACCGAGGTGGTCACAAGCGTGGCCTTCAGCCGAGACGGCACGCGTCAGGCATGTGCGTCGGAGGGCAAGACGGTGCGGGTGTTCAACGCGGTCACGGGGGGAGAGGCGCTCCCGCGGCAGCTGCGGCGGCACACTGAGGTGGTCACCAGCGTGGCCTTCTGACGGACGGCACGCGGCTGGCAAGTGCGGCAAGGGGCAAGACACTACGGGTGTGGAACGCGATCCCGAGGCGCAGCCGCAACCGCTGCGGGGGCACACTAGAATGGTCACCTGCGTGGCTTTAAGTCCGGACGGCAAGCAACTGGCATGTGCGTCGGAGGACAAGACGGTGCGGGTGTGAAACGCGGTGACGGGGGGAGGCGCTGCCACAGCCGCTGAAGGGGCACACTGGGATGGTCACCCGCGTGGCCTTCGGCCCGAACGGCACGCGGCTTGCTAGTGCGTCAAGGGACAACACACTACGGGTGGGGAACGCGCTAACGAGGGAAGAAGTGCTGCCGCAGCCGCTGCCGGGGCACACTGGGATGGTCAGCAGCGTGGCCTTCAGCCCGGACGGCAAGCGGCTGGCTTGTGCGTCGAAGGACAAGACGGTGCGGTGCGTGGAACGAGGTCACAGGGGGAGAGGCGCTGCCACGGCCGCTGCAGGGGCACACTGAGGTGGTCACCAGCGTGGCCTTCAGCCCACACGGCACGCGGCTAGTCAGAGCGTCGGAGAACAAAACGGTGCGGGTGCGGAACGCGGTCACGGGGGAAGAGGCGCCGATGCAGCCCCTGCGGGGGCACACCGAGGTGGTCACAAGCGTGGCCTTCAGCCGAGACGGCACGCGTCAGGCATGTGCGTCGGAGGGCAAGACGGTGCGGGTGTTCAACGCGGTCACGGGGGGAGAGGCGCTCCCGCGGCAGCTGCGGCGGCACACAGAGGTGGTCACCAGCATGGCCTTCTGACGGACGGCACGCGGCTGGCAAGTGCGGCAAGGGGCAAGACACTACGGGTGTGGAACGCGATCCCGAGGCGCAGCCGCAACCGCTGCGGGGGCACACTAGAATGGTCACCAGCGTGGCTTTAAGTCCGGACGGCAAGCAACTGGCATGTGCGTCGGAGGACAAGACGGTGCGGGTGTGAAACGCGGTGACGGGGGGAGGCGCTGCCACAACCGCTGAAGGGGCACACTGGGATGGTCACCCGCGTGGCCTTCAGCCCGAACGGCACGCGGCTTGCTAGTGCGTCAAGGGACAACACACTACGGGTGGGGAACGCGCTAACGAGGGAAGAAGTGCTGCCGCAGCCGCTGCCGGGGCACACTGGGATGGTCAGCAGCGTGGCCTTCAGCCCGGACGGCAAGCGGCTAACTTGTGCGTCGAAGGACAAGACGGTGCGGTGTGTGGAACGAGGTCACAGGGGGAGAGGCGCTGCCACGGCCGCTGCAGGGGCACACTGAGGTGGTCACCAGCGTGGCCTTCAGCCCGAACGGCACGCGGCTTGCTAGTGCGTCAAGGGACAACACACTACGGGTGGGGAACGCGCTAACGAGGGAAGAAGTGCTGCCGCAGCCGCTGCCGGGGCACACTGGGATGGTCACCCGCGTGGCCTTCAGCCCGAACGGCACGCGGCTTGCTAGTGCGTCAAGGGACAACACACTACGGGTGGGGAACGCGCTAACGAGGGAAGAAGTGCTGCCGCAGCCGCTGCCGGGGCACACTGGGATGGTCAGCAGCGTGGCCTTCAGCCCGGACGGCAAGCGGCTAACTTGTGCGTCGAAGGACAAGACGGTGCGGTGTGTGGAACGAGGTCACAGGGGGAGAGGCGCTGCCACAACCGCTGAAGGGGCACACTGGGATGGTCACCCGCGTGGCCTTCAGCCCGAACGGCACGCGGCTTGCTAGTGCGTCAAGGGACAACACACTACGGGTGGGGAACGCGCTAACGAGGGAAGAAGTGCTGCCGCAGCCGCTGCCGGGGCACACTGGGATGGTCAGCAGCGTGGCCTTCAGCCCGGACGGCAAGCGGCTAACTTGTGCGTCGAAGGACAAGACGGTGCGGTGTGTGGAACGAGGTCACAGGGGGAGAGGCGCTGCCACGGCCGCTGCAGGGGCACACTGAGGTGGTCACCAGCGTGGCCTTCAGCCCGAACGGCACGCGGCTTGCTAGTGCGTCAAGGGACAACACACTACGGGTGGGGAACGCGCTAACGAGGGAAGAAGTGCTGCCGCAGCCGCTGCCGGGGCACACTGGGATGGTCACCCGCGTGGCCTTCAGCCCGAACGGCACGCGGCTTGCTAGTGCGTCAAGGGACAACACACTACGGGTGGGGAACGCGCTAACGAGGGAAGAAGTGCTGCCGCAGCCGCTGCCGGGGCACACTGGGATGGTCAGCAGCGTGGCCTTCAGCCCGGACGGCAAGCGGCTAACTTGTGCGTCGGAGGACAAGACGGTGCGGGTGTGAAACGCGGTGACGGGGGGAGGCGCTGCCACAGCCGCTGAAGGGGCACACTGGGATGGTCACCCGCGTGGCCTTCGGCCCGAACGGCACGCGGCTTGCTAGTGCGTCAAGGGACAACACACTACGGGTGGGGAACGCGCTAACGAGGGAAGAAGTGCTGCCGCAGCCGCTGCCGGGGCACACTGGGATGGTCAGCAGCGTGGCCTTCAGCCCGGACGGCAAGCGGCTGGCTTGTGCGTCGAAGGACAAGACGGTGCGGTGCGTGGAACGAGGTCACAGGGGGAGAGGCGCTGCCACGGCCGCTGCAGGGGCACACTGAGGTGGTCACCAGCGTGGCCTTCAGCCCACACGGCACGCGGCTAGTCAGAGCGTCGGAGAACAAAACGGTGCGGGTGCGGAACGCGGTCACGGGGGAAGAGGCGCCGATGCAGCCCCTGCGGGGGCACACCGAGGTGGTCACAAGCGTGGCCTTCAGCCGAGACGGCACGCGTCAGGCATGTGCGTCGGAGGGCAAGACGGTGCGGGTGTTCAACGCGGTCACGGGGGGAGAGGCGCTCCCGCGGCAGCTGCGGCGGCACACAGAGGTGGTCACCAGCATGGCCTTCTGACGGACGGCACGCGGCTGGCAAGTGCGGCAAGGGGCAAGACACTACGGGTGTGGAACGCGATCCCGAGGCGCAGCCGCAACCGCTGCGGGGGCACACTAGAATGGTCACCAGCGTGGCTTTAAGTCCGGACGGCAAGCAACTGGCATGTGCGTCGGAGGACAAGACGGTGCGGGTGTGAAACGCGGTGACGGGGGGAGGCGCTGCCACAACCGCTGAAGGGGCACACTGGGATGGTCACCCGCGTGGCCTTCAGCCCGAACGGCACGCGGCTTGCTAGTGCGTCAAGGGACAACACACTACGGGTGGGGAACGCGCTAACGAGGGAAGAAGTGCTGCCGCAGCCGCTGCCGGGGCACACTGGGATGGTCAGCAGCGTGGCCTTCAGCCCGGACGGCAAGCGGCTAACTTGTGCGTCGAAGGACAAGACGGTGCGGTGTGTGGAACGAGGTCACAGGGGGAGAGGCGCTGCCACGGCCGCTGCAGGGGCACACTGAGGTGGTCACCAGCGTGGCCTTCAGCCCGAACGGCACGCGGCTTGCTAGTGCGTCAAGGGACAACACACTACGGGTGGGGAACGCGCTAACGAGGGAAGAAGTGCTGCCGCAGCCGCTGCCGGGGCACACTGGGATGGTCACCCGCGTGGCCTTCAGCCCGAACGGCACGCGGCTTGCTAGTGCGTCAAGGGACAACACACTACGGGTGGGGAACGCGCTAACGAGGGAAGAAGTGCTGCCGCAGCCGCTGCCGGGGCACACTGGGATGGTCAGCAGCGTGGCCTTCAGCCCGGACGGCAAGCGGCTAACTTGTGCGTCGAAGGACAAGACGGTGCGGTGTGTGGAACGAGGTCACAGGGGGAGAGGCGCTGCCACGGCCGCTGCAGGGGCACACTGAGGTGGTCACCAGCGTGGCCTTCAGCCCACACGGCACGCGGCTAGTCAGAGCGTCGGAGAACAAAACGGTGCGGGTGCGGAACGCGGTCACGGGGGAAGAGGCGCCGATGCAGCCCCTGCGGGGGCACACCGAGGTGGTCACAAGCGTGGCCTTCAGCCGAGACGGCACGCGTCAGGCATGTGCGTCGGAGGGCAAGACGGTGCGGGTGTTCAACGCGGTCACGGGGGGCGAGGCGCTCCCGCGGCAGCTGCGGCGGCACACTGAGGTGGTCACGAGCATGGCCTTCTGACGGACGGCACGCGGCTGGCAAGTGCGGCAAGGGGCAAGACACTACGGGTGTGGAACGCGATCCCGAGGCGCAGCCGCAACCGCTGCGGGGGCACACTAGAATGGTCACCTGCGTGGCTTTAAGTCCGGACGGCAAGCAACTGGCATGTGCGTCGGAGGACAAGACGGTGCGGGTGTGAAACGCGGTGACGGGGGGAGGCGCTGCCACAGCCGCTGAAGGGGCACACTGGGATGGTCACCCGCGTGGCCTTCAGCCCGAACGGCACGCGGCTTGCTAGTGCGTCAAGGGACCACACTACGGGTGGGGAACGCGCTAACGAGGGAAGAAGTGCTGCCGCAGCCGCTGCCGGGGCACACTGGGATGGTCAGCAGCGTGGCCTTCAGCCCGGACGGCAAGCGGCTGGCTTGTGCGTCGAAGGACAAGACGGTGCGGTGTGTGGAACGAGGTCACAGGGGGGGGGGCGTTGCCACGGCCGCTGTAGGGGCACACTGAGGTGGTCACCAGCATGGCCTTCTGACGGACGGCACGCGGCTGGCAAGTGCGGCAAGGGGCAAGACACTACGGGTGTGGAACGCGATCCCGAGGCGCAGCCGCAACCGCTGCGGGGGCACACTAGAATGGTCACCTGCGTGGCTTTAAGTCCGGACGGCAAGCAACTGGCATGTGCGTCGGAGGACAAGACGGTGCGGGTGTGAAACGCGGTGACGGGGGGAGGCGCTGCCACAGCCGCTGAAGGGGCACACTGGGATGGTCACCCGCGTGGCCTTCGGCCCGAACGGCACGCGGCTTGCTAGTGCGTCAAGGGACAACACACTACGGGTGGGGAACGCGCTAACGAGGGAAGAAGTGCTGCCGCAGCCGCTGCCGGGGCACACTGGGATGGTCAGCAGCGTGGCCTTCAGCCCCGACGGCAAGCGGCTAACTTGTGCGTCGAAGGACAAGACGGTGCGGTGTGTGGAACGAGGTCACAGGGGGAGAGGCGCTGCCACGGCCGCTGCAGGGGCACACTGAGGTGGTCACCAGCGTGGCCTTCAGCCCACACGGCACGCGGCTAGTCAGAGCGTCGGAGAACAAAACGGTGCGGGTGCGGAACGCGGTCACGGGGGAAGAGGCGCCGATGCAGCCCCTGCGGGGGCACACCGAGGTGGTCACAAGCGTGGCCTTCAGCCGAGACGGCACGCGTCAGGCATGTGCGTCGGAGGGCAAGACGGTGCGGGTGTTCAACGCGGTCACGGGGGGAGAGGCGCTCCCGCGGCAGCTGCGGCGGCACACTGAGGTGGTCACCAGCGTGGCCTTCTGACGGACGGCACGCGGCTGGCAAGTGCGGCAAGGGGCAAGACACTACGGGTGTGGAACGCGATCCCGAGGCGCAGCCGCAACCGCTGCGGGGGCACACTAGAATGGTCACCTGCGTGGCTTTAAGTCCGGACGGCAAGCAACTGGCATGTGCGTCGGAGGACAAGACGGTGCGGGTGTGAAACGCGGTGACGGGGGGAGGCGCTGCCACAGCCGCTGAAGGGGCACACTGGGATGGTCACCCGCGTGGCCTTCGGCCCGAATGGCACGCGGCTTGCTAGTGCGTCAAGGGACAACACACTACGGGTGGGGAACGCGCTAACGAGGGAAGAAGTGCTGCCGCAGCCGCTGCCGGGGCACACTGGGATGGTCAGCAGCGTGGCCTTCAGCCCGGACGGCAAGCGGCTGGCTTGTGCGTCGAAGGACAAGACGGTGCGGTGTGTGGAACGAGGTCACAGGGGGAGAGGCGCTGCCACGGCCGCTGCAGGGGCACACTGAGGTGGTCACCAGCGTGGCCTTCAGCCCACACGGCACGCGGCTAGTCAGAGCGTCGGAGAACAAAACGGTGCGGGTGCGGAACGCGGTCACGGGGGAAGAGGCGCCGATGCAGCCCCTGCGGGGGCACACCGAGGTGGTCACAAGCGTGGCCTTCAGCCGAGACGGCACGCGTCAGGCATGTGCGTCGGAGGGCAAGACGGTGCGGGTGTTCAACGCGGTCACGGGGGGCGAGGCGCTCCCGCGGCAGCTGCGGCGGCACACTGAGGTGGTCACGAGCATGGCCTTCTGACGGACGGCACGCGGCTGGCAAGTGCGGCAAGGGGCAAGACACTACGGGTGTGGAACGCGATCCCGAGGCGCAGCCGCAACCGCTGCGGGGGCACACTAGAATGGTCACCTGCGTGGCTTTAAGTCCGGACGGCAAGCAACTGGCATGTGCGTCGGAGGACAAGACGGTGCGGGTGTGAAACGCGGTGACGGGGGGAGGCGCTGCCACAGCCGCTGAAGGGGCACACTGGGATGGTCACCCGCGTGGCCTTCAGCCCGAACGGCACGCGGCTTGCTAGTGCGTCAAGGGACAACACACTACGGGTGGGGAACGCGCTAACGAGGGAAGAAGTGCTGCCGCAGCCGCTGCCGGGGCACACTGGGATGGTCAGCAGCGTGGCCTTCAGCCCGGACGGCAAGCGGCTAACTTGTGCGTCGAAGGACAAGACGGTGCGGTGTGTGGAACGAGGTCACAGGGGGAGAGGCGCTGCCACGGCCGCTGCAGGGGCACACTGAGGTGGTCACCAGCGTGGCCTTCAGCCCACACGGCACGCGGCTAGTCAGAGCGTCGGAGAACAAAACGGTGCGGGTGCGGAACGCGGTCACGGGGGAAGAGGCGCCGATGCAGCCCCTGCGGGGGCACACCGAGGTGGTCACAAGCGTGGCCTTCAGCCGAGACGGCACGCGTCAGGCATGTGCGTCGGAGGGCAAGACGGTGCGGGTGTTCAACGCGGTCACGGGGGGAGAGGCGCTCCCGCGGCAGCTGCGGCGGCACACTGAGGTGGTCACGAGCATGGCCTTCTGACGGACGGCACGCGGCTGGCAAGTGCGGCAAGGGGCAAGACACTACGGGTGTGGAACGCGATCCCGAGGCGCAGCCGCAACCGCTGCGGGGGCACACTAGAATGGTCACCTGCGTGGCTTTAAGTCCGGACGGCAAGCAACTGGCATGTGCGTCGGAGGACAAGACGGTGCGGGTGTGAAACGCGGTGACGGGGGGAGGCGCTGCCACAGCCGCTGAAGGGGCACACTGGGATGGTCACCCGCGTGGCCTTCGGCCCGAACGGCACGCGGCTTGCTAGTGCGTCAAGGGACAACACACTACGGGTGGGGAACGCGCTAACGAGGGAAGAAGTGCTGCCGCAGCCGCTGCCGGGGCACACTGGGATGGTCAGCAGCGTGGCCTTCAGCCCGGACGGCAAGCGGCTAACTTGTGCGTCGAAGGACAAGACGGTGCGGTGTGTGGAACGAGGTCACAGGGGGAGAGGCGCTGCCACGGCCGCTGCAGGGGCACACTGAGGTGGTCACCAGCGTGGCCTTCAGCCCACACGGCACGCGGCTAGTCAGAGCGTCGGAGAACAAAACGGTGCGGGTGCGGAACGCGGTCACGGGGGAAGAGGCGCCGATGCAGCCCCTGCGGGGGCACACCGAGGTGGTCACAAGCGTGGCCTTCAGCCGAGACGGCACGCGTCAGGCATGTGCGTCGGAGGGCAAGACGGTGCGGGTGTTCAACGCGGTCACGGGGGGAGAGGCGCTCCCGCGGCAGCTGCGGCGGCACACTGAGGTGGTCACCAGCATGGCCTTCTGACGGACGGCACGCGGCTGGCAAGTGCGGCAAGGGGCAAGACACTACGGGTGTGGAACGCGATCCCGAGGCGCAGCCGCAACCGCTGCGGGGGCACACTAGAATGGTCACCTGCGTGGCTTTAAGTCCGGACGGCAAGCAACTGGCATGTGCGTCGGAGGACAAGACGGTGCGGGTGTGAAACGCGGTGACGGGGGGAGGCGCTGCCACAGCCGCTGAAGGGGCACACTGGGATGGTCACCCGCGTGGCCTTCAGCCCGAACGGCACGCGGCTTGCTAGTGCGTCAAGGGACAACACACTACGGGTGGGGAACGCGCTAACGAGGGAAGAAGTGCTGCCGCAGCCGCTGCCGGGGCACACTGGGATGGTCAGCAGCGTGGCCTTCAGCCCGGACGGCAAGCGGCTAACTTCTGCGTCGAAGGACAAGACGGTGCGGTGTGTGGAACGAGGTCACAGGGGGGGAGGCGCTGCCACGGCCGCTGCAGGGGCACACTGAGGTGGTCACCAGCGTGGCCTTCAGCCCACACGGCACGCGGCTAGTCAGAGCGTCGGAGAACAAAACGGTGCGGGTGCGGAACGCGGTCACGGGGGAAGAGGCGCCGATGCAGCCCCTGCGGGGGCACACCGAGGTGGTCACAAGCGTGGCCTTCAGCCGAGACGGCACGCGTCAGGCATGTGCGTCGGAGGGCAAGACGGTGCGGGTGTTCAACGCGGTCACGGGGGGAGAGGCGCTCCCGCGGCAGCTGCGGCGGCACACTGAGGTGGTCACCAGCATGGCCTTCTGACGGACGGCACGCGGCTGGCAAGTGCGGCAAGGGGCAAGACACTACGGGTGTGGAACGCGATCCCGAGGCGCAGCCGCAACCGCTGCGGGGGCACACTAGAATGGTCACCTGCGTGGCTTTAAGTCCGGACGGCAAGCAACTGGCATGTGCGTCGGAGGACAAGACGGTGCGGGTGTGAAACGCGGTGACGGGGGGAGGCGCTGCCACAGCCGCTGAAGGGGCACACTGGGATGGTCACCCGCGTGGCCTTCGGCCCGAACGGCACGCGGCTTGCTAGTGCGTCAAGGGACAACACACTACGGGTGGGGAACGCGCTAACGAGGGAAGAAGTGCTGCCGCAGCCGCTGCCGGGGCACACTGGGATGGTCAGCATCGTGGCCTTCAGCCCGGACGGCACGCGGCTAACTTGTGCGTCGAAGGACAAGACGGTGCGGTGTGTGGAACGAGGTCACAGGGGGAGAGGCGCTGCCACGGGCGCTGCAGGGGCACACTGAGGTGGTCACCAGCGTGGCCTTCAGCCCACACGGCACGCGGCTAGTCAGAGCGTCGGAGAACAAAACGGTGCGGGTGCGGAACGCGGTCACGGGGGAAGAGGCGCCGATGCAGCCCCTGCGGGGGCACACCGAGGTGGTCACAAGCGTGGCCTTCAGCCGAGACGGCACGCGTCAGGCATGTGCGTCGGAGGGCAAGACGGTGCGGGTGTTCAACGCGGTCACGGGGGGAGAGGCGCTCCCGCGGCAGCTGCGGCGGCACACTGAGGTGGTCACCAGCATGGCCTTCTGACGGACGGCACGCGGCTGGCAAGTGCGGCAAGGGGCAAGACACTACGGGTGTGGAACGCGATCCCGAGGCGCAGCCGCAACCGCTGCGGGGGCACACTAGAATGGTCACCTGCGTGGCTTTAAGTCCGGACGGCAAGCAACTGGCATGTGCGTCGGAGGACAAGACGGTGCGGGTGTGAAACGCGGTGACGGGGGGAGGCGCTGCCACAGCCGCTGAAGGGGCACACTGGGATGGTCACCCGCGTGGCCTTCGGCCCGAACGGCACGCGGCTTGCTAGTGCGTCAAGGGACAACACACTACGGGTGGGGAACGCGCTAACGAGGGAAGAAGTGCTGCCGCAGCCGCTGCCGGGGCACACTGGGATGGTCAGCAGCGTGGCCTTCAGCCCGGACGGCAAGCGGCTGGCTTGTGCGTCGAAGGACAAGACGGTGCGGTGTGTGGAACGAGGTCACAGGGGGAGAGGCGCTGCCACGGCCGCTGCAGGGGCACACTGAGGTGGTCACCAGCGTGGCCTTCAGCCCACACGGCACGCGGCTAGTCAGAGCGTCGGAGAACAAAACGGTGCGGGTGCGGAACGCGGTCACGGGGGAAGAGGCGCCGATGCAGCCCCTGCGGGGGCACACCGAGGTGGTCACAAGCGTGGCCTTCAGCCGAGACGGCACGCGTCAGGCATGTGCGTCGGAGGGCAAGACGGTGCGGGTGTTCAACGCGGTCACGGGGGGAGAGGCGCTCCCGCGGCAGCTGCGGCGGCACACTGAGGTGGTCACCAGCATGGCCTTCTGACGGACGGCACGCGGCTGGCAAGTGCGGCAAGGGGCAAGACACTACGGGTGTGGAACGCGATCCCGAGGCGCAGCCGCAACCGCTGCGGGGGCACACTAGAATGGTCACCTGCGTGGCTTTAAGTCCGGACGGCAAGCAACTGGCATGTGCGTCGGAGGACAAGACGGTGCGGGTGTGAAACGCGGTGACGGGGGGAGGCGCTGCCACAGCCGCTGAAGGGGCACACTGGGATGGTCACCCGCGTGGCCTTCAGCCCGAACGGCACGCGGCTTGCTAGTGCGTCAAGGGACAACACACTACGGGTGGGGAACGCGCTAACGAGGGAAGAAGTGCTGCCGCAGCCGCTGCCGGGGCACACTGGGATGGTCAGCATCGTGGCCTTCAGCCCGGACGGCAAGCGGCTAACTTGTGCGTCGAAGGACAAGACGGTGCGGTGTGTGGAACGAGGTCACAGGGGGAGAGGCGCTGCCACGGCCGCTGCAGGGGCACACTGAGGTGGTCACCAGCGTGGCCTTCAGCCCACACGGCACGCGGCTAGTCAGAGCGTCGGAGAACAAAACGGTGCGGGTGCGGAACGCGGTCACGGGGGAAGAGGCGCCGATGCAGCCCCTGCGGGGGCACACCGAGGTGGTCACAAGCGTGGCCTTCAGCCGAGACGGCACGCGTCAGGCATGTGCGTCGGAGGGCAAGACGGTGCGGGTGTTCAACGCGGTCACGGGGGGAGAGGCGCTCCCGCGGCAGCTGCGGCGGCACACTGAGGTGGTCACCAGCATGGCCTTCTGACGGACGGCACGCGGCTGGCAAGTGCGGCAAGGGGCAAGACACTACGGGTGTGGAACGCGATCCCGAGGCGCAGCCGCAACCGCTGCGGGGGCACACTAGAATGGTCACCTGCGTGGCTTTAAGTCCGGACGGCAAGCAACTGGCATGTGCGTCGGAGGACAAGACGGTGCGGGTGTGAAACGCGGTGACGGGGGGAGGCGCTTCCACAGCCGCTGAAGGGGCACACTGGGATGGTCACCCGCGTGGCCTTCAGCCCGAACGGCACGCGGCTTGCTAGTGCGTCAAGGGACAACACACTACGTGTTAGGGTTACCACTATAACCCTACCTGCATACTCATACCCATAATACTTGTAGACACATGCATGCTCGTGTATCTATATATACTCGTACATGTACTAGTCATCTGCTCATTGCCCGCACGCCACCAGTACATGTTACGTGTCTTACCGACGTCGGCCACATTACGCTCGCATGCTTCTACCAATGCCCGAGGCTGTCTGCAGCAATCCCCGATGACTTCAAGACTATATCGCATCTCCAAGCCTAGCACCTGCTTGCAACCGGCTGCCATGCCAATAGCTGTATAAAGCCGTGTACGCCTCGGTACACTGTAACAATTACCCTTGTTGCAAGCCTTTTCCCTCTCTTCACTAAAGCCTTTTGCTTAAAGCTAACATTGGTTTCGTTCGAGCTCTGGTTAAAGATCCTCGCCGCGCTTCCACCGCGTATGAGTTTATGACCCCCCCGCCCCCCGCCCTACCTGCCATCGTGAACGACTAGCCTGTCACTGCCGCCGCCGCTGCCGCTAACCATCGAAGTGCAGATCGACACCGCCCGGTGGCCCGTGTAATCCGGGCCGAGCTGGCCAAACCCACAACCCGCGCCCTAGCCACGGACATCCCCACGCATCGCCAATGGACGTCACTTCGCCCCCCCCCCCCCCCCCCCACCCCCCGCTCGCGGCCGCACGCTTCCCCACGCCGCCACGCATCCCACTGCCACTAGCCCTCAGCAAATGACCGAATATGACGGCATATGCGATGGATGTCGCCGAACGGGCAGCTCCGTCAAGAAACGCTCGTCGACGAGCAAGACACCACAGTGGCACCAGACAGTGGCTGCCAGAAGGCAGCTAAGGGAATTACCTAGCTGAACTCGCACCGCCTTGCCGGTTAACGACGGTTTGGGGCCAGCCTGATTTGATGTCGAATTGAAAACCAATCGACAATCTGTCTTACCGGCCGTATTGTTCCCCATTCCCGAGACTATGCCTATTGCCCTGCCCCAGTGAGCGAGCTAACTCCTGAGAGCGAGGCCGAGCCCCTCGTGCCGGTGTCTGCGCATGACGGGGCCTCCTCGTCAGGCCCGTTGCCTGTCGAGTCGGCGCACTCGTTGCCTTCGCGCAAGCTGCGTCGGTTCCTGCTAGCATCTGCCATCTGCCTGCTTTGCCATCGCAGCTGACACAGCTTCTGCCCCATGTTATCCGCGATAGCGAACAATGCTGCTATGCGAAAATATTACCGACGCCGCCCGGCCGGCACTGACAAACCCCAAGCATGCCTGGCCAACTGCCTGCCCACTGCTTCAGTCATCGTAATGACCAACGTGCTGCGTGCCCCAGCAAGCAGCTATAATATTAATTAATTAACGACTGGCGAGTGGCCTAACTACTAATCCTTACTGGTTATCTACTACAGTTCGCTTATCGTTGAATATTTTGTCTTCTGCGTTACCACGGTCTATCCGAGTTTTTGTACATGCGATAGTCAGTCTACTATATCGGCCATCGGCCATACTGTATTTATTCACCTCCCACCTCCCACATTACGCATATAATATTTACATGAGCTAGCAGCAGAAGGCGATATCGGATACATTACGCATATGCGCATGTATGGTAAAAGATTCGTAGGCATGCTGTCGAGCCGGGCTGTATATTATGTAGTATAGGCATGCGCTGGGCAGGAGGGTTTTTGGAGCCCTCCAGAACCCTTGGGGGAAACAGGGGGTTCTCGAGGACGGGGGAGCGCGGGGGGGGGGGGGGGGGGGGAGGCGCGGGGGGGCGAGAGTGAGTATATTATGTAGGAACGTCCACGAGAGGACCCGCGCCGGGGCGGGCGCTGCTCATATTGCATTCTAAGCTGTATATATACGTAATTTCTATGTATATCCAATAATAATGTAATTAATCCTTAATAATGATATAATTTCTTTGGCGCCCAATAACGAACTCCGCTCGCGGGCCCCCGGCCCCCCAGAACCCCACCTCCCGGCGCCCCGTCACGCCCAGCCCCGGCCCAGGCAGCCATTGAAGGGCGTAATGAAACCGATACACACCCGAAGCCTTTTGGCCCCCTTGAACACCCCTCTGAACACTAATTTGAACCCCCTGGATCTGTAAACTGGACTGCGCTTGGGGCCTACAGACCGAACCTGCCGCCTGCAGACCCCTCCGTGCAGTCCAGTTGCATTGTCCAAGAGTAGGTCGAGTACTTTCTGCTTTACTGCCCAGCGTCCCACCCCCCGGGCGCAGTCCAACTGCAGGTGGAGCAGGGCGCGCTAGCATATGATGTTGAACAGCGCCAGCTGGGGGGGGGGAGCAGCGCGATAAGCCGCGTACCGGGTACCACCGTAGCAGCAGTCGTGTCGCAGCCCAGGCCCCGCCAGGCCCAGCAGGTGTTATACTCCATTTCCCTTTAGCCATAATGTTCTGCTATACTAGCAGGTGTAACTCCCCGCAAAGGTAGTACGACTACGCATCCGCGGAGTCGCTGTACATATTAGTATTGCGGGCGTAAATATTAGTAGTATAAGGCCGAAGACTGTTCTGGAATTCTCTAGAGTTCTCTGACTCAAGCCTTACGTGGCTAACACAGCACGGGTATCCCATGACACCCGGCTAACATAGCACAGGTATGACTATGACCTCGGCGGGTATAAATACCGCCTCGGACAAGTCTACTAGGTAGAATTCAGAGACGGAACTATAACCCAGGAACCCCTGTAACCAGAAGAGATTGGCCATACTTTCTAAATCCTTCCGCTGCATCCTAAAGGTCCTAAAGAACAGGCTTAAGCTAGAGCCTAACACTTGGTTTCGGAGCTCAGACAGCGGTGAGCGACGTAAAGATGGCTACACCAGGAGAGACGCCACCTGAGGACAGCGGAAGCTTTCTGGTAGCGGCCACTACCGGCGAAGCACAGCCGATTCCGCTCGAAGGAGGTCAAGAGGGCACGCAACCGACCCTCGCAGACATGATGAGCATGCTTCAACGACTAGCCGACCGAGTCGAGACTATGTCGACGGAGCAAGCGAAGATGCAAGATGTAGCGCAAGCTACAACGGCGGCAACGGCGGAGATTCGCCGCTTGGACGAGTACGTGCGACAAGGCTTTAGTCATTTCGACGATCGAGTGAACCGGAGCCGAGTTGTAGAGCAGCAGATGCGAGACCAGCTTCGTTCTGCCCGGACCAGCGACATGCCTGGGCTCATGCCGAGCGATGTGAAACCAGCGAAGATCGAGAAGCTATCGACTACGAATATCGACGAGCTACGGAACTGGTTTCGTCATGCACGGGGTTACCTGAAATATCACAATGTAAACCCGGAGGAACCTCGTAGCGTCTACTGGGCATCTGGCTATTTTCACGGACCTGTATCCAAGTGGTGGTACGCGCAAGTGGCGAGTACGCACGACGAAATTGGCGGCGGTTTTACCGGTATTACGCACATGGAGGCGGCACTAATCACCGAATTCTGTGGACGTACACCGGCGAAGCAAGCTCGTATCAATCTGGATCGCGCGACACAGCGGACTACAGTACAGAAGTACGCGAATTATTTCCGCGAGCAACTACTGGAGTTACCCCATCGTCACGAGGAAGATACTGTACATGACTTCCAGCGCGGACTGAAACCCCATATTCGAAAGGAGGTTGCCCTGAAAAACCCTAAGACCCTGGCAGAAGCTGTACAGGCAGCTCTGGCTGTTGAAGCTGCGGAGCGGGAGACAGATGTGCACCGCGAGATCCGTCGCGAGCGCCTAAACATCATGGACGACGATGGCGACGACGACGAGCAGTACTACAGCAGTGCTGAGGGTGAAGCTACAGAACAAGAAGACGACCTGTTGATGGCGCGGCGATTGACCGAGGAGGAGTTTGAGAGATTTAAGAAGGAAGGTCGCTGCTTTATCTGCAGGGCGAAAGGTCATGTTGCGTCCGCGTGCCCGAGCAAGAAGAAGAAAATTTCTGAATATCGACCCAGAAAGACCCGGCCGGGAAACTAAGACGTGAGTCGGCCGCGCGCGGCGCGCGACAGGGTGAAGGACTGTCCCCTAAAACGGCTCGCGAGACTACAGAAGTACAGCCCTCGTATCCTCGAACGACACTGAGGCCTGATTTCCTCCACAAGGATTTCAGCGACTGGATGGTACATCGCGAATTATTTCACGAGTACACGAAGAAATACGGACCCTGCGACGTGGACGGAGCTTGCGATAATGACGGCCTGAATTCTCAAGTTTCTGGTAGTTTTTGCTGTCCGACGCGCCCATTTCAGGAACAGGATCTCGGAGAATATCGGCGTATTTGGCTAAATGCCCCGTATGACCGAATTGAAGAATTTTTGGGCCACTACCTTCGACAGAAGTTATTGCATCCGCATCTACGAGCAATTATTGTGGTCCCAAAATGGTCGCGTAAGCCGTGGTTTCGACTACTTAGAAATTTTCGTCTGTGTTTACGTGTCCAACGAACGATGGCATAGAAGGTGCGAGACAAGATGTTGGCCCCACTCGATGGGCGACACAGATCTACGCTGACGATGGCGCCGGCGTACGGTTTCTACCGCAGCACCTGAGAACCCCACCGAAGCCTGAGTGGACGCACTCGAAGGTTCTAGTAACCGATGGAAGACGAGTGCTTCTGACTGTAGAAGACAGCGGACTGATTTGGTTTCCAGAAGGCAAGCGCGGCGACACGGACGCGACGCCGGAGACAACAGCAGTACGACGATTACTCGGGCAAACTGGGTACCGGGTACAGGAGAGCAATCTACGGTACCTCGGCACTCAGCGGACGGGAGACAACCGGTGTCCTGTATACCTGTATCGCGCTCGTCGTAATACTGTACCTACGAAGACCCCTTTGAACCGTGCACTATGGACAACCTGGAAGAAATTATTGGAGGCACGAAGTACGGGTTATCTGGAGACGGAGACAGTACGCTACCCACTACGGTACGAAAGCTTCGGCGAACAAATTGATGAATATGTCAACCGTAACGTCCGACTACCTGGCGAAGACTCCACATCGCGTTTGTGCAACGTATCTTCACCGAGTGGTACCCGACTGCTGACTATTACTGGCGAATTGCGAGGACGACACTGTAAAATACTGGTGGACTGGTGCAACCGAAAATTTTGCGAGTACCGAATGGGTGCAATTGCATCAGTGCCCTACAGTATCCATAGGAAAACACCGTATAAAACTGGCGAACGGCAGTATGAGTACCAGTACCAAACGGCTGAGGAGCGAAGTACTTACCGTAGGAGCTTTCGACTATAAATTGGACGCTATAGTTACAGACCTGGAGAAATTCGACATTATTCTCGGACAACCTTGGCTGGAAACAGTTAATCCTGACATTGACTGGACTGCTAAAATTATCAAACACCGGAAGACTGGACATCACATTGGTACAGCGGAACAGTATACAGTACCTACGACGGTTTACCACCTGGACGCGGCTAAGATGGCGAAGGAGCTGAGGAAGAGTCGCGGCGAGGAACTGTTTGCTGTTGCGGTACGCGAGGTGTTCGATGCGGTAGCTGAGCTGCGCACGGACCAGTCGACCGAGTGGACCGAGGAGCTCAAGGAGTCCCTTATGGAGTTTGCAGACATCATCGCGGAGCCTACTGACCTGCCACCGGAGCGCGAGTTCGACTTTGAGATCAACCTGGAGAGTGATGAACCCCCCAAAGAACGAACGTACCGTATGTCACCAGCGGAGTTGCAGGAGGTACGGTCACAACTGGAGGAATTGTTGGCAAAAGGGTGGATTCGTCCGTCCAAGTCAAACTACGGCGCCCCAATTTTATTTGTGCGTAAGAAAGACGGCACTCTGCGTATGTGTGTGGACTACCGTAAATTGAATGACCTTACGAAGAAAGACCGGACCCCGCTTCCTCGTATCGACGAATTATTGGACTCATTGCATGGTGCGACTATTTTCAGTACTCTGGACCTGTATAAAGGCTACCATCAAGTACGAATTAAACCGGAAGACATCCACAAAACAGCGTTCCGGACACACTATGGACTCTACGAGTACTGTGTGTTACCCTTCGGCTTGACAAACGCCCCAGCTGGATTCCAGACTATGATGAACCGTGTTTTGAGCCCATATCTCGGCAAATTCTGCGTGGTATACCTGGACGACGTGCTGATCTACAGCAAGACAGCTGAAGAACATCTCGAGCACATCAGATTGGTGCTACGGGAGTTGCAACGACACCACTTGCATATCAAGCTGTCGAAGTGTTCGTTCGGCAGTACTAGCGTGGAGTTTTTGGGCCATATCGTCGAAACAGGACAGATCAAGATGGACCCCCGGAAGGTGGAAGCAGTTCAACAGTGGCCCGTGCCGAAGACAATAAAGGACGTACGAGGTTTTCTCGGCCTTGCTGGCTATTACCGCAAGTTCATCCATAACTTCGCGGCTATTGCGGCGCCACTACATGACCTGACGAAGAATCAACCGGAGTTTGTGTGGACGCCTCGTGCTGATGCGGCGTTTCGTGCATTAAAGGACGCAATGGTACGAGCACCTGTACTGAGTATACCGGACACATCTGCGGACGCCCGTTACACATTGTATACAGATGCTTCTGGATTTGCAGTGGGAGCTGTGCTGCTGCAAGATCAAGGCTCAGGACTTCGACCTGTCGCGTACCATGCACGCAAGATGAACAAACACGAAGTTCACTACCCGGTACATGAGCAAGAGTTGTTAGCGGTTCGTGATGCACTCATCAAGTTCCGATGCTACCTTGATGGAGCGGCGGGCTTTACGGTCATTACCGACCATGACACACTACGGCACTTCTTTCGCCAACGCGATTTGTCGACGCGGCAAGTACGATGGCTGCAAGTGTTTGCGCCTTACCAACGACATATGGACATCGTCTACAAGCGAGGAGCTGCCAATCATGCGGACGCCCTCTCTCGGCGACCCGACTTGAAGGATGCGCTACAGAAGCTAGATCTGCTGAACAACTGGTCAGAAGACGAGGCTGACTGCGAAATAAATTCAGTTTTATTTGCTATGGAGTCGCGACTACAGGCGGACAACAAGTTTTATGACGAAATCAAGACCGCATATGACTCCGACGAGTACCTGAAATCGCGGAAGGCTTTACCATCCTGGCTAGTACGTCACAGTAATGGTCTACTGTACGCCTACGGCTCACGACTTTACGTACCAAATGTGGCGGACCTGCGACAACGAGCACTGTATGAACTACATGACGCGCCTACTGCTGGACACCCAGGAGGACGACGACTACTGGCGCGTACTGTGGAACTGTACTGGTGGCCTCGTATGAAACTGACTGTCACCAACTACGTGCGACGCTGCCCTACCTGTCAACGTACTAAGGCGGCCCGGCATAAGCCATACGGCTTACTTCAGCCCCATGACGTACCGTCACGACCATTTGAGGTAATATCCCTGGATTTAATCACAGATCTTCCGGAGTGCCAGGGGTATGACTCATTAGTGATTTTCGTATGTCTACTGTCAAAGCGAGTAATTGTTGAGCCAACTACGAAGACAGTTACTGCTGAAGGCCTGGCGGAGATTATGCATCGCTCAGTTTTTCGTCATTTCGGCCTGCCGGCTAAATTCATCTCTGACCGAGACCCCAGATTTATGTCGGAATTCTGGCAAGATATGTTCAAGACCATGGGTACTAAGCTGAACATCTCTACAGCTTTTCATCCAGCAACCGATGGCCAGACGGAACGGACTAACCAAACTTGGGAGCAAGTGCTACGCTGCTACGTGCACCCCCTGCACGATGATTGGGTCAACCACCTCACCAACGTGGAGTTTGCGATCAACGCTGCTCAGTCGACTTCGACTACTATGTCCCCTTTCAAGGCGACTTTGGGATTCGAGCCGACTACACCTGCTACTACTCAACTCGCAACCGAGCCGACTCGAGCTCTTCCGGAACACGTCAAGTATGTACAGGAGCTTCATCGCTTCGCGCATGATTGCGTACTGGAGGCTCAAACTCGTATGCAGACTGCAGCTAATCGTAAACGACTACCCGTACCATTCA
The DNA here is from genome assembly GCA_006384855.1 of Tetraselmis striata. Taxonomy (NCBI): domain Eukaryota; kingdom Viridiplantae; phylum Chlorophyta; class Chlorodendrophyceae; order Chlorodendrales; family Chlorodendraceae; genus Tetraselmis; species Tetraselmis striata. The sequence goes on along the minus strand of VCJN01002948.1, from coordinate 192,639 downwards.
AGACCGGCGACAGAGTTAAGCTGAAAGCGTCTGAAGTTTATTCAGCAACCCTGTGCTAAACTACGCGATCGCTACGTGGGCCCCTTCGTCATTACAGAGCAGATCTCGCCAGTTGCTTTCCGATTGCAACTACCTGCGGGCGTACGAGTCCACGACGTGGTGCACGCGAGTATGCTGGAAAAGTGGTATGACGACCCTGACCAACCGGCGAAGTCTGAACGAGTACCGATTGTCCATGACGCAAACCGATTCCATGTTCAGGACATACTCGATGTTGCCTTCAACAACAATGGCACTGGACTACTGTTTCGAGTGCGATGGGCGTTCCCGTACAACGTACCAAGCGAAGACACATGGGAGCCCCTACGCGGAGTCAAGCACCTGGACATTTTCCGGTCGTTCTTACTGTCTAAACCATACCGACAGTTTACTGAGAGCCCAGACTTCATTCGGTTCCGGAATCGCTACCCAAGCCGAGTACCTTCCGCCTGAACTTCAAAATCAAGACCAAGACTGTAGTTTCCTGTAGTTCTGTGACACCTGCACAGCGAGGACGCTTGTGCTTAAGGGGGAGAGAGTGTTATACTCCATTTCCCTTTAGCCATAATGTTCTGCTATACTAGCAGGTATAACTCCCCGCAAAGGTAGTACGACTACGCATCCGCGGAGTCGCTGTACATATTAGTATTGCGGGCGTAAATATTAGTAGTACAAGGCCGAAGACTGTTCTGGAATTCTCTAGAGTTCTCTGACTCAAGCCTTACGTGGCTAACACAGCACGGGTATCCCATGACACCCGGCTAACATAGCACAGGTATGACTATGACCTCGGCGGGTATAAATACCGCCTCGGACAAGTCTACTAGGTAGAATTCAGAGACGGAACTATAACCCAGGAACCCCTGTAACCAGAAGAGATTGGCCATACTTTCTAAATCCTTCCGCTGCATCCTAAAGGGCCTAAAGAACAGGCTTAAGCTAGAGCCTAACAGCAGGTGTCGCAGCTCGCCCACACAGCGATCTCTACGGGGCTACGAACAATCGATACTATCATAACACGTTGGCGCACCCCCCCCCCCCCCCCCCCCCCGCCCCCCCCTCTAGCATGCGAGTTGTCTAGACCGTCGCCACTCGATCGGCGCAGCGCGCATGCCAGGCGATGGGGGCGGTCGCCCTGGGCGACTGGAGGATATTCGCCACGATCCAGACACGAATCGGTGGCGTTGCCCCCACTGCCCTCACGAGTTTCTCGCAGGGACAAGGTCATGGATCATCTCAAGCTCAACAAGAATGGTAAGTTCAAGTGCAAGGAGAAAGCGCGCAAGGCCGAGGTGGCCAAGCGCAGTTTCGTGGCGAGCATGGAGGGGGACGAGATTCGTCGCGCGTATTTGGCTGAAAACCCGAACTTAATGCCTTAATTTGCATTTTGGGAGCCAGAATGGCGAAACCTAAAGCGAAAATGCTTGTTTGAGACCGCACTTTCGAATTTTTTTCGGGGGGGGGGGGGGGGGGGGGGGGGGGGCGCCCCCCCCCCCCCCCCCCCCCCCCCCCCCCAACCCCCGCCCCAGGCGGGGGTTTTCGCCCCCGCCGCAGGCGGGGTTTCCTACATAATATACAACCCGGCTGTCGAGTACGAAATCATGATGGCAACGACAAAATCACTGCTGCTAATGTACTTAGCATCATTATATAGCGACTATACTGGGGATTACAGCACGCTGTACCGGTACCACACCCATGCGATGATTCTCTTCCCCCGATAGAAATACAGGTAGCGGCTACTAATAGCGAGCAGCGCCTAGCAAGTTAACTCGGGAAGTCGTAGCGCCCCATCTAGTTCAAAACCGCCTCATCCCCTCGTTCCCTGTCGACGCATATTTGGGCCACATCGCCACATCTGCCACTAACAACCTGCCAATGCCACCGACCAACTGGGTCGTCGATGCCTACCTTGCGGATAGCACTGTCAATAAGCAGGCGACCACCACACACAACCACAGTATGCGGTTTGAACACGTCAAGGCTCTTGAGCTAGAGCCTGAAGGTAAGACACATGTGCCCAATATTATTTCCATCAGCCCAGCTTTAAAACCGAAAAACTGTCGTAACGTTTATATGTCCGAGAACAATTTAGTTATCGCTCCAAAACCCAAACTTACTCCCGCCCATTATGCTACGAGTACTATATATTCCGGCGCAATGCTGCATTTAATTATGCGACGCCTTTAGTAATACCTTCGTCCGCCGGCGCAAAATAGAAACCATTAAAACCGCGCCGCTCAAAAGATTACGAGTAGTCGCTAATCATGGCAGGCGGCCGCACGCCACTAGCGTCGCAGTCTCGCAGTTAGATAATTATACATAAATGCATATCCAATAACAAATGTTGAATTTGTCATAACCAGCTTGCAAAATAATCCCGACGCCATTCTCGGCCTACCCTTCCTATAAGAATCCGAATATTAATTCGACCGCCGGCTCCCTCGCGTCCCCCGACGGCCACGCCGTTACTTGCCCTATCGAGCCCCGCTCCGAAACCGGTGAAAGCAATTCAAAAGATCAATTCAAAAGATTCAAAAGATGGTACTGTCGACGCCATGCCAGCTAGCACTAGGCTCGAAAACTACTTAAAGGTCCCTACACCGTTTTCTTTTGCGCTGTGGTCCGCGAATACGACGCAACAAAAAACACTTATTATGCCCAATCCATTGATAACGATATTACCGATATCACTACCGACCATTGCGCCGAACATACCTCACAATTTCGATCCCTTCTATTTAAACATACATGAATTTGCCAACTATTGAATCCCCTTATTCCACATCTAAGCCCCGGCGTTATTCACTTCGAAATACCACTACTCTAAGATGCCCATGTACCACCCGACAAAACATCCACGAATCCACCTGCCGAGTTAGAAGAATATATAAGGATTTAACCACCGTATTGGACAAGGATTTATTGGGTAATCATTTCCGCCTTTTTGCTGCACATGTCATATTTGCCCAACATGACAATATGGGCATGCGCATGTGCATTGACTATCGTCAGTTGCATATATATACCCGTCAAATAGGTTTCGATCCCGATACCACGCGCCGCCATGTTCTTAGAAATGCTCGCCGGCGATGCCGCGTTTACCCTCGACCTAATTTTCGTCGTCTAACGCCATCTTGGAATAAAATATGGACGCCGACAAAGCATTATTTAAAACTCAGTTCGGTTATTACGAATTCCTACTCAGGCCATTTGGCATGTTCAATGCCATGTCGGTGTTTCAACAATAATGGATGAGTAACGGTTTGCAGTCGATTACAACGTGTTTATTTTTGTGTACTTTGATGACGTTTTGGTATCTAGCATCTTCCTCGATGAACACATAAGACACCGTACACCACGCTTGTTTTAGTCGCCAATACCACATACTGTCGCGACTGACTGCGTAATCTCCTAAACCAAGAACGAACTCGAATATTTAAGCCACTAGATAGGCAATGCAACACGCGTCCTTCCATTAAAAAAACACTGTTGCACTTCGCGAATTGAGCCCCGCATGATATTGCAAAGCAGATACAACGATTCCTCGAAGTCGGAAATGTATCTTTCAAATGTTTTCAGAAATAGTCTCGCAATATAATATTTTGTCCCTATATATACAGTTTAATGGAAACAGCGCGAACATATGTATGTACGTTGCCTTTCACGCAGTTACACCATATAAGCTCTGAATACGCCTTAGGCGCCGTGATACTTCAGCAAAATGCAAAAAGACACCTCCGACAATGCGCTTATTAGACCAAAGCTTCACAATTTACCCATATACCATATACCCCAACTACGCCCAAGAACTTTGCCGCGTGGTTGCGCTTTGACCAACTGATGGAGCTATATAGCAAATAGTTCTAAAAACACGGCCATACCACACTATGCCACTCTACGCCACCTGCCCGTCTAACAAACGTTTAAGCCGCCGTCACTCACTATGGCTCCGTATTGTTTTACCATGTCAAGCAAACCAACCCCGCACCTGAAGCACGTACTAGACATATTATAGTTACCGCAATATAATAAGCTCTTAAAGTGAAGCCCGGTCTCGTCGCCCGGATTCGCCACAGCTATACTACCAAAGCAAACTACTACGCTAACCGTATCCCGAGTTGCGTTATATAATTCCAACAACAGTTTATTGTTGTGCCAGATGTCTAATATCGTATGCGTGCCCACCTAAAATAATAAAAGCCCATCTTCAATTTATCATTCCGAAATTACTCGACGCACGCTGCCGGTCATCTTGATAGCGCACGCACTCGCGCCACCACTCGGAAAACTTATGGTGACCCATTATGCGCAACATACCTGCCCACCTTGACCACCTACACATAATCCCATACAGCAGCACATATATAGGCTCCGTGTCTCCCGTCCGTACAAGCGCCCGCTCCTAAGCAATTATTCCATTAAACTTTGTGTACCATGCGCCCTCTGCGCACGTGAATTTGCCACTACAGCCACACTTGTACGCACATTTACGAAACAAGCCCGCTTGATCCCGTGTAGTATCCACTGTGACGCTCCTCAGCTTGAATTCCCGCTTATTTATTGACAATCTCTTCCGCCGCCACGCCATGTTTGCGGCCGTAGACGACCGCGGTCCCCGCTTCACCTCGGTTTTGGCAAAATATGTTTCGCTCGTAAATGCTCTTTACGTAATGGCAACTGGCCCCGCTTATCCCTCGCCGATTTCACTTATAACAATGCCAACCATTCCGCCATTAAAATGCACTCCATTTGATGCCCGCCGCTCCGGCATGAACCCGCTCACGTCCGCTATCTTGATATGCCAACCTGTCGACCCCGCGGATTGCTGCATTATTATCGCACAGAAATATAGGATGCCCACGCCTTTGTCTAGGAACACTGCTTCGACATCAGCCGGTTCGATGATTTCGTTACATCAGCCCATACCCCATTGTACACTGATGTCCTCACATGCATGCCAAACCGCCTACCACATGCATGCCTCCGCCTACCACCTGCTATGGCCTCCCATCCCAAATTCCACGAAACCTCAGTTTAAGCCATATCCTTAAATAAGTGTTAAGATGGTAGACGATTCTGTCCGTAAAACCGCTTCCCTTCGAAAAATGTTAACTGCAACCCATTATCGTGCCCTGTCCGCAAAATACCCCGCCCGTTTTCCTTTGCGTATCCCGTAGGTATACTTTTCGGGGCCGGGATGGAATGTTAGGGTTACCACTATAACCCTACCTGCATACTCATACCCATAATACTTGTAGACACATGCATGCTTTTGTATCTATATATACTCGTACCTGTACTAGTCATCTGCTCATTGCCCGCACGCCACCAGTACATGTTACATGTCTTACCGACGTCGGCCACATTACGCTCGCATGCTTCTACCAATGCCCGAGGCTGTCTGCAGCAATCCCCGATGACTTCAAGACTATATCGCATCTCCAAGCCTAGCACCTGCTTGCAACCGGCTGCCATGCCAATAGCTGTATAAAGCCGTGTACGCCTCGGTACACTGTAACAATTACCCTTGCTGCAAGCCTTTTCCCTCTCTTCACGAAAGCCTTTTGCTTAAAGCTAACACTACGGGCGGAGGCACACTGAGGTGGTCACCAGCGTGGCCTTCAGCCCGGACGGCACACGGCTGGCCTATGCGTCGGAGGACAAGACGGTGCGGGTGTGGAACGCGCTCACGGGGGAAGAGGCGCCGATGCAGCCCATGCGGCGGCACACTGAGGTGTTTACTAGCGTGGCCTTTAACCCGGAAGGCAAGCGGCTGACTAGTGCGTCCTATGACAAGACACTACGGGTGTGGGACGCGGTCACGGGGGAGGAGGCGCAGCCGCAGCCGCTGAAGTGGCACAGTGAGGTGGTCACCAGCGTGGCCTTCAGCCCCGACGGCACGCAGCTAGTCAGTGCGACGGAGATCAAGACGGTGCGGGTGTGGAACGCACTCACGGGGGAAGAGGCGCCGATGCAGCCCATGCGGGGGCACATTGAGGTGGTAACCAGCGTGGCCTTCAGCCCGGACGGCAAACGGCTGGCTTGTGCGTCGGAGGACAAGACGGTGCGGGTGCCGAACGCGCTCACTGGGGAAGAGGCGCTCCCGCAGCCGCTGCGGGGGCACATTAAGGTGGTCACCAGCGTGGCCTTCAGCCCGGACGGCACGCGGCTGAGCAATGCGTCCTATGACAAGACACTACGGGTGTGGAACGCGATCACGGGGGAGGAAGTGCTGCCGCACACGCTGCAGGGGCACACTGGGATGGTCACCAACGTGGCCTCTAGTCCGGACGGCAAGCAACTGGCCAGTGCGTCGGAGGACAAGACGGTGCGGGTGCGGAACGCGCTGACGGGGGGGGAAGCGCTCCCGCAGCCGCTGCGGCGGAACACTAAGATGTCTACTAGCGTGGCCTTTAACCATGTGCTGGCATGTGCGTCGGAGGGCAAGACACTACGGGTGTGGAACGCACTCACGGGGGAAGAGGCGCCGATGCAGCCCCTGCGGGGGGACATAGAGGTGGTCACCAGCGTGGCCTTCAGCCCGGACGTCACACGGCTGGCCTATGCGTCGGAGGACGAGATGGTGGGGGAATAGAACGCGCTCACGGGGGAAGAGGCGCTCCCGCAGCCGCTGCGGCGGCACACTGAGGTGTTTACTAGCGTGGCCTTTAACCCGGACGGCAAGCGGCTGACTAGTGCGTCCTATGACAAGACACTACGGGTGTGGGACGCGCTAACGGGGGAGGAGGCGCAGCCGCAGCCGCTGAAGGGGCACACTGAGGTGGTCACCAGCGTGGCCTTCAGCCCCGACGTCACGCAGCTAGTCAGTGCGACGGAGATCAAGACGGTGCGGGTGTGGGACGCACTCACGGGGGAAGAGGCGCCGATGCAGCCCCTGCGGGGGCACATTGAGGTGGTCACCAGCGTGGCCTTCAGCCCGGACGGCACACGGCTGGCCTATGCGTCGGAGGACAAGACGGTGCGGGTGTGGAACGCGCTCAAGGGAGAAGAGGCGCTCCCGCAGCCGCTGCGGGGGCACACTAAGGTGGTCACCAGCGTGCCCTTCAGCCCGGACGGCCCGCGGCTGGCCTATGCGACGGAGATCAAGACGGTAGGGGTGTGGAACGCGCTCACGGGGGAAGAGGCGCTCCCGCATCCGCTGCGGGGGCACACTAAGATGGTCACCAGCGTGGCCTTCAGCCCGGACGGCACGCGGCTGTCATGTGCATCGGAGGGCAAGACACTACGGGTGTGGAACGCGATCACGGGGGAAGAAGTGCTGCCGCACCCGCTGCGGGGGCACACTGGGATGGTCACCAGCGTGGCCTCTAGTCCGGACGGCAAGCACCTGGCCAGTGCGTCGGAGGACAAGACGGTGCGGGTGCGGAACGCGCTGACGGGGGGGGAGGCGCAGCCGCGCCCCCCGCCCATGCCTACTCAGGTGGTCACCATCGTTTCCTTCAGCCCGGACGGCCCGCGGCTGGTCGGTGCGTCGAGGCACAAATTACTACGGGTGTGGAACGCGGTCACGGGGGAAGAAGTGCTGCCGCAGCCGCTGCGGGGGCACACTAAGGTTGTCACTAGCGTGGCCTTCAGTCCGGACGGCAAGCAACTGGTCAGTGCGTCGGAGGACAAGACGGGGCGGGTGCGGATTGCGATAACACGGGGGGAGGCGCAGCGGCTTCGGGGGGGGCAGGTGCACGCGGTTGGTCAGTGCGTCGGAGGACAAGACGGTGCGGGCGTGGAACGCACTCACGGGGGAAGAGGCGCCGATGCCGCCCATGCGGGGGCACTTTAAGGTGGTCACCAGCGTGGCCTTCAGCCCAGACGGCACATGGCTGGCCTATGCGTCGGAGGACAAGACGATAGGGGTGCGGAACGCGCTCACGGGAGAAGAGGCGCTCCCGCAGCCGCTGCGGGGGCACACTAAGGTGGTCACCAGCGTGGCCTTCAGCCCGGACGGCACGCGGCTCAGCAATGCGTCCTATGACAAGACACTACGGGTGTGGAACGCGATCACGGGGGAGGAAGTGCTGCCGCACACGCTGCAGGGGCACACTGGGATGGTCACCAACGTGGCCTCTAGTCCGGACGGCAAGCAACTGGCCAGTGCGACGGAGATCAAGACGGTGCGGGTGTGGAACGCACTCACGGGGGAAGAGGCGCCGATGCAGCCCCTGCGGGGGCACATTGAGGTGGTCACCAGCGTGGCCTTCAGCCCGGACGGCACACGGCTGGCCTATGCGTTGGAGGACAAGACGGTGCGGGTGTGGAACGCACTCACGGGGGAAGAGGCGCCGATGCAGCCCCTGCGGGGGCACATTGAGGTGGTAACCAGCGTGGCCTTCAGCCCGGACGGCACACGGCTGGCCAATGCGTCGGAGGACAAGACGGTGCGGGTGTGGAACGCGCTCACGGGAGAAGAGGCGCTCCCGCAGCCGCTGCGGGGGCACATTAAGGTGGTCACCAGCGTGGCCTTCAGCCCGGACGGCACGCGGCTGGCATGTGCGTCGGAGGGCAAGACACCACGGGTGTGGAACGCACTCACGGGGGAAGAGGCGCCGATGCAGCCCCGGCGGGGGGACATTGAGGTGGTCACCAGCGTGGCCTTCAGCCCGGACGGCAAGCAACTGGCCAGTGCGTCGGAGGACAAGACGGTGCGGGTGCTGAACGCGCTCACGGGGGGGGGGAGGCGCAGCCGCGCCCCCCGCAGGGGGCACACTGAGGTGGTCACCAGCGTTTCCTTCAGCCCGGACGGCACGCGGCTGGTCGGTGCGTCGAGGCACAAATTACTACGGGTGTGGAACGCGGTCACGGGGGAAGAAGTGCTGCCGCAGCCGCTGCGGGGGCACACTAAGGTTGTCACTAGCGTGGCCTTCAGTCCGGACGGCAAGCAGCTGGCCAGTGCGTCGGAGGACAAGACGGTGCGTGTGCGGAACGCGCTCACAAGGGGGGAGGCGCAGCGGCTTCGGGGGGGCATGCGCACGCGGTTGGTCAGTGCGTCGGAGGACAAGACGGTGCGGGTGTGGAACGCGCGGTACAGGGGGCAATATCGAGTCAAAATGGGCACATTTACGGACTCGAAAATGTGCCCCCCACGTGATCGCTTAGACTCGTATATGTACCCACTTTTTGGGTACATTTCAGGTGCAATTTATAACTATACGAGAGTACTAACAATGACCATTCGCCGTGTCCTCTTCGCGCCCTCTCCTGCGTAAAGTACTACCCGCCTCAACCTAGGTGGTGGGGCTACTTCGCGCCATTTTGCGCGCCACGGTGGCCCACCCTGTTAAGGATTTCACTCCTCGCTGCTCGAAGCTCCAAGAGACCTGCTGCAGCGCCGCCGTTTTGGGAGCCATCTCCGCCAGACCCCGCTGGCAGTGGTTGAGATGCGGGCTTGGAGGACCCGCCAGCCTGACGCGGCGCCGCTACGACCTGGTAGTAGCGGTCATCGACTAAGACGGGGGGGGGGGGGGGGGGGTTAGAGACCCGGCTCGGCAGATCAAGCAGGTGTTGGTGGACTTAATAAGCGTTGCTTCTTGATGTGTTGAATGCCGCGCCGCATCTCGTTGTCGTTGCGCCAGTCGCGCACGGTGCGAATCGAGTAGCCACAGTGTTTTACAGTCTTGCTCTGGCACTCCCCGAAGAGGGCAGAATCCACGGCAGCGTACCACCAATCTACGGAAAAGTCCGGCGCAACAGCCTGCAAGACAAGGTTCCACGACGCACGGGAGCCGGGTGTGGAAAAGCGTCTCATCGTTACAAGAGCTAGGAGCGACAGTACACGGGTTTTTACGCGAGATGCGGGCGTTCACCTGCCCCCGCTGCCGAGATGCGGTACCCCCACCGTCACGGTTGACTCTCTCCACCCTATGCATCTCTTGCTCGTCAGTCTTGCCAGCGGTGGCCTCAGCCACAGCTGGCAAGACTGACGCGAGCCTCCGGGTTCCAGTGCCGCATCTCTCTCGGCGCAACCGTCTGTACGACATGGTTCCACGACGCACAGAAGTCGGGTTTGGAAAAGCGTCTCGTCGTTACAAGAGCTAGGAGCGACAGTACACGGGTTTTTACGCGAGAGATGCGGGCGTTCACCTGCTCTTGCTGCCGAGATGCGGGTAATCCCACCCTCACGGTAAATCTCTCCACCCTTTGCATCTCTTGCTCGTCAGTCTTGCCAGCGGTGGCCGGAGGCAAGACTGGCGCGAGGATGTACTTGTCGTCCCCAATGTGGGCCTCCGGGTTCCAGTGCCGCATCTCTCTCGGCGCAACCGTCTGTAAGACATGGTTCCACGACGCACAGAAGTCGGGTTTGGAAAAGCGTCTCGTCGTTACAAGAGCTAGGAGCGACAGTACACGGGTTTTTACGCGAGAGGTGCGGGCGTTCACCTGCGGAGATGCGGTACCCCCACCGTCACGGTAAAATCTCTCCACCCTATGTATCTCTTGCTCGTCAGTCTTGCCAGCGGTGGCCTCACCCACCGCTGGCAAGACTGACACGAGGATGTACTTGTCGTCCTCAAAGTGGGCCTCCGGGTTTCATTACCGCATCTCTCTCGGCGTAACCACCTGTAAGACAAGGTTCCACGACGCACTGGAGTCGGGTTTGGAAAAGCGTCTCGTCGTTAAAAGAGCTAGGAGCGACAGTACACGGGTTTTTACGCGAGAGATGCGGGCGTTCACCTGCTCTTGCTGTCGAGATGCGGGTAATCCCACCCCTCACACTTAACTATCTCCACCCTCTGCATCTCTTGCTCGTCATTGTTGCCAGCGGTGGCCTGAGGCTCTTCCAAAAGGAGGAGTCGGCCCACGCTTCTTGGAATGCTTCTTGCGCAGCTTAATGGGCGACAAGCTGCTGCTCTTGCCTCCATAGGCGGAGACGCGGGTCGGGGAGGCGGAGATGCGGCACCGCCACGGGAAGATATGGCCCTGCGACTCCCACCAGCGGCACCCGAAGGCGCCTGATGGCTTGACGTGGCTTCGCGTTTCGGCTTAGGCGCCTGGAAGGGTCGTCGTCCTCCAGCTCTATCGCCATCTTGGAGGAGGACTCGGCCCGCGCTCCTTGGAATGCTTCTTGCGCAGCTTAATGGGCGACAAGCTGCTCTTGCCTCCCGTGCTCAACGCACCGTGCGGGCGCTTCGTCGCTCTCGAAGGCTGAGGCTCACTCGGCGGCTTGGCAGTCTCCGAGGGACCAAGCCTGCTCGGGGGAGGGGCGGAGCTGCTCGAAGCTCTATCAAGAGACCTGCTGCAGCGCCGTTTTGGGAGCCATCTCCGCCGGACCCCGGTGGCGGCGGTTGAGATGCGGGCTTGGAGGACCCGCCAGCCTGACGCGGCGCCGCTACGACCTGGTAGTAGCGATCGTCGACCAAGACGGTGGGGGGTAAAGAGCTGGCTCGGCAACCTTCCAGTATGAGGATTTTATGATAAAAGGGGATTTACTTGCCCATATGCTTTACAATACAATACAGATTGCAAATCAGTACCACTAATGCCTGGTATTTGCTCGCGGCACGCTGCAGATTGCTGCAGCGCTGCACCGCAGATGCTGCCTTAAGGCGTGCTCTAATTGTCTAGATGGCTGCAAACCATTTAGTATGCGGGGCTGCATGGCATAGCAGGGATGTGAACACGCACCGGCTTGACGATACTATACAGATTTGCAAGGCAGTACCACTAATGCCTGATATTTGCTCGCGGCACGCCGCAGATTGCTGCAGCACTGAACCGCAGATGCTGCCTTAAGGCATGCTGTAATTGTCTAGATGGCTGCAAATTATTTAGTATGCGGGGCTGTATGGCATAGAAGGGATGTGAACACGCACCGGCTTGACGATACTATACAGATTTGCAAGGCAGTACCACTAATGCCTGATATTTGCTCGCGGCACACCGCAGATTGCTGCAGCCATTTGCCTAGATGGCTGCAGACCATTTCGTATGCGGGGCTGCATGGCATGGAAGGGATGTGAACACGCACCGGCTTGACGATACTATACAGATTGCAAGGCATTACGGCTAATACCTTATATTTGCTGGCGGCACGCCGCAGAGTGCTGCAGCGCTGCACCGCAGATGCTGCCTTAAGGCATGTTTTAATCGCCTGGATGGCTGCAACCCATTTATTAGTGTGCAGGGCTGCATGGCATGAAAGGGATGTGAACACGCATCGGCTTGACGATACTATGCAGATTGCATGGCAGTACGGCTAATACCTTATATTTGCTGGCGGCACACCGCAGAGTGCTGCAGCCATTTGCCTAGATGGCTGCAAACCATTTATTAATATGCGGGGCTGCATTGCATAGAAGGGATGTGAACACGCATCGGCTTGACGATACTATGCAGATTGCATGGCAGTACGGCTAATACCTTATATTTGCTGGCGGCACACCGCAGATTGCTGCAGCCATTTGCCTAGATGGCTGCAACCCATTTATTAATATGCGGGGCTGCATTGCATAGAAGGGATGTGAACACGCACCGGCTTGACGATACTATACAGATTGCAAGGCAGTACGGCTAATACCTTATATTTTCTGGCGGCACGCCGCAGATTGCTGCAGCGCTGCACCGCAGATGCTGCCTTAAGGCATGTTTTAATTGCCTGGATGGCTGCAAACCATTTATAAGTATGCGGGGCTGCATGGCATGAAAGGGATATAAACACGCACCTGCTTGACGATACTATACGGATTGCAAGGCAGTAGGACTAATGCTTGATATTTGCTGGCAACACGCCGCAGATTGCTGCAGCGCTGCACCGCAGATGCTGCCTTTAAGCATGCTTTGATTGCCTGGATGGCTGCAAACCATTTATAAGTATGCGGGGCTGCATGAAGCACCAACATGCGCCGCCCGCGGCGCCAACGCGGCCCGCGGCGCGTTGGCGCCCCGCTGCCCCGGCCGCGGCGCGTTGGCGCCCCGCTGCCCCGGCTGCGGCGCGTTGGCGCCCCGCTGCCCCGGCCGCGGCGCGTTGGCGCCCCGCTGCCCCGGCCGCGGCGCGTTGGCGCCCCGCTGCCCCGGCCGCGGCGCGTTGGCGCCCCGCTCCCCCGGCCGCGGCGCGTTGGCGCCCCGCTGTCCCGGCCGCGCTAGCAAAGGAAGTGCGGTTTGTGAAATCGACGGACAGGAGTCGATTCAACTCTTATCTGCGGTTGAGAATGATTTGTTATGATCGTTGACTATGATTAATGAGGTATTGTCCAGGGAGCTATGGCAGCGAATTTCAAGCTGCATGACTCCCTTGTCACGGACCAGACACGAACTCACGTTGCTTGCCGAGGTGCTCCGAGAGGTGCGCTCTAAAAGTCGCCGAATCTCTTCCGACGACCAACCACAAGGCGCGTCCGTTGGTTTCGGGGTTTCTTGGGTGCTTTGACGCGATGAAAAGTACACGATTCGCTGTCAACATGCTGTCGAGGTAGATCATTCGCGGGAGGGGCCCTTGCGTCAAGTAGGTGCTCGGAATCTGCACGCGATAGATTTCCGCCTTGGAGGCCGCCAGCAACGGTAGGAGGACATCCAGGTGAGTGAACCAAGGCGACGTGACAACGACAAAGGGCTCCTTGGACAGGGCAGCGTTACAAGTAGAGCTAGGAGCGACAATACACGGGTTTGTACACGAGAGATACATTTAGTAGGAGGCCGAGATGTCCGCGCATGCGGCGTTACGGGCTTTGCGTCCCGAGATGAGGGCTTTTTGGGCGGAGATGTGGGTCGGGGACGCAGAGATGGGGCACCGCCATGGGAAGATGTGGCAAGGCGACTTCCAGCAGCGGCACCCGAAGGCACCTGGCGGCTTGACCGGGTTTCGCGTTTCGGCTTAGGGGGTCGTCGGCCTCCAATTCTTTCGCCATCTTCAAAGGAGGACTCGGCCCGCGCTTCTCGGAACGCTTCCTACGCAGCTTCATGGGCGACAAAGTGGTCTTGCCTGCTGTGCTCAACGCACCGTGCGAGCGCTTCGTCGCTCTCGAAGGCTGAGGCTCACTCGGCGGCTTGGCAGTCACCGAGGGACCAAGCTTGCTTGGGGGAGGGGCGGAGCTGCTCGACGCTCGAGGAGACCTGCTGCAGCGCCGTTTTGGGAACCATCTCCACCGGACCCCGCTGGCGGTGGTTGAGATGCGGGCTTGGAGGACCCGCCAGCCTAACGAGTTGCCGCTACGACCTGGTAGTAGCGGTTGTCGACCAAGACGGTGCGGGGTGCCGAGCTGCCTTGGCATGGCTGGCAGGTGTTGGTGGACTTCGTGAAGCGTTTGTTCTTGATTTGTTGAATGCCGCGCCGCATCTCGTAGTCGTTGTGCCATTCGCGCACGCTGCGAATCGAGTAGCCACAGTGTTTCACAGTTTTCGCCGAGCATTGGGTCGACAAGTGGCGCTTCTTGTTGAAGGGGGGTCGTGGAGATGGTCTATGTAGGGAGGGGGGGGCGTGTGAGAATCTTTTCCCTCACGCGCGAAGATGCGCACACGTTTGAGGTTTTGTTGACAAGGGGCGAGGGGTTACCATTTTGCTCCCACTTGTGGCGCTTGTGGCGGAGCTCGTTTGTCCAGGCGGACACCCTCCGACAGTAATGGGCCCCTCCTCCTCCTCCTCCTCCTTCTCCTCCTCCTCCTCCTCCTCCTCTTCCTGTCCGTGCTCATCCTCATGAATCGTGGCCAAAGGTTCACCTAGACCGGCTCCAGACTGTTCGACATCGGTCTGCGTGGGTTGAGATCCCTGAGATGCGCGATGGCGAGGTGCGCTTAACGCAGCCCACGGCACCGAGATGAGTTATGCTAACGAAGATGCGAGTCCGCGTACCGTTGGAGTCGCTCCGGGGAGTGGGTCCAAAGGTGGCACGCCTCGAGGCTGGGGGTTAGGCTGAGGCCCCGGCTCGGCCAAAGGCTGCGAATCTCCGCCGTACCAAGGCCATGGCGGTCCGCTCCGATGTTGCCCACCGCTCGGTTGCAGGGGCCTTTTGGGCTGAGTCGTGGGTATTGGAGCCTGACACGCCCTCCTGCCCGAACGCAAGTGCATCTGCGGAGAATCTTGCGCCATGGGGGTCACTAGCAGTGCGTCGGGAGCCGTCGTTGGCTCGAAACCAAGCGCAGCTGCAGATGCCCCCGCCACCGGAGTCTTCAACCGGGCAGAGGTGCGTTTTCCTTTGCGAGGATGGTCTGCCATGCTTTTGTGAACCAAGATGCGTGAAGATGCCTCCCTAAACAAAAGCGCGAGGGTGCTTGCGAGTGATAGAAGAGTGAAAAGCACAGCGACGGAGTAGCATTCGAGGCAAAAACGGTTAGCATGGACTGGTAGCGACGCATGTCGTCAAGGGGCGGTGGACAGATGCGTAGTACATAGTGCAGTATAGGTGAAGGGTACCTCGTACAGTGTTGGCAAGAATGTGTGAAAGGCCAGTTTCACAGTACATTCGTACGGTATTGGGCGTTACTCAGTTTTTGCACCCCCTTGGGGGGCGCAAAAACCGAGTTAAGTTGGGCGCATTTTCGAGTCCGTAAATGTCCCCATTTTGACTCGATATTTGCCCTTTTTCCTGGAACGCGCTCACGGGGTAAGAGGCGCCGATGCAGCCCATGCGGGGGCACATTGAGGTGGTCACCAGCGTGGCCTTCTGCCCGGACGGCACACGGCTGGCCTATGCGTCGGAGGACAAGACGGTGGGGGAATAGAGCGCGCTCACGGGGGAAGAGGCGCTCCCGCAGCCGCTGCGGGGGAACACCGAGGTGGTCACTAGCGTGGCCTTCAGCCCGGACGGCAAGCGGCTGACTAGTGCGTCCTATGACAAGCCACTGCGGGTGTGGGACGCGCTAACGGGGGAGGAGGCGCTACCGCAGCCGCTGAAGGGGCACACTGAGGTGGTCACCAGCGTGGCCTTCAGCCCGGACGGCAAACGGCTGGCTTGTGCGTCGGAGGACAAGACGGTGCGGGTGTGGAACGCGCTCACGGGGGAAGAGGCGCTCCCGCAGCCGCTGCGGGGGCACACTTAGGTGGTCACTAGCGTGGCCTTCAGCCCGGACGGCACGCGGCTGGCATGTGCATCGGAGGGCAAGACACTACGGGTGTGGGACGCGCTAACGGGGGAAGAAGTGCTGCCGCACCCGCTGCGGGGGCACACTGGGATGGTCACCAGCGTGGCCTCTAGTCCGGACGGCAAGCACCTGGCCAGTGCGTCGGAGGACAAGACGGTGCGGGTGCGGAACGCGCTGACGGGGGGGGAGGCGCTGATGCAGCCCATGCGGGGGCACATTGAGGTGGTCACCAGCGTTAACTTTAGCCCCGACGGCACGCGGCTGGCCTGTGCAGCGGAGGACAAGACGGTGCGGGTGTGGAACGCGCTCACGGGGGAAGAGGCGCCGATGCAGCCCCTGCGGGGGCACATTGAGGTGGTCACCAGCGTGGCCTTCATCCCGGACGGCAAACGGCTGGCCTGTGTGTCGGAGGACAAGACGGTAGGGTTGCGGAACGCGCTCACGGGGGGGGAGGCGCAGCGGCTTCGGGGGGGCAGGCGCACGCGGTTGGTCAGTGCGTCGAAGGACAAAAGACGGTGCGGGTGTGGAACGCACTCACGAGGGAAGAGGCGCCGATGCAGCCCCTGCGGGGGCACATTGAGGTGGTCACCAGCGTGGCCTTCAGCCCGGACGGCAAACGGCTGGCTTGTGCGTCGGAGGACAAGACAGTAGGGGTGTGGAACGCGCTCACGGGGAAGAGGCGCTCCCGCAGCCGCTGCGGGGGCACACTAAGGTGGTCACTAGCGTGGCCTTCAGCCCGGGGACGGCACGCGGCTAGCATGTGCGTCGGAGGGCAAGACACCACGGGTGTGGAACGCACTCACGGGGGAAGAGGCGCCGATGCAGCCCCGGCGGGGGGACATTGAGGTTGTCACCACCGTGGCCTTCAGCCCGGACGTCACACGGCTGGCCTATGCGTCGGAGGTCATGACGGTGGGGGAATAGAACGCGCTCACGGGGGAAGAGGCGCTCCCGCAGCCGCTGCGGCGGCACACTGAGGTGTTTACTAGCGTGGCCTTCAGCCCGGACGGCAAGCGGGTGAATAGTGCATCCTATGACAAGACACTACGGGTGTGGGACGCGCTAACTGGGGAAGAAGGCGCTGCCAAAGCCGCTGAAGTGGCACAGTGAGGTGGTCACCAGCGTGGCCTTCAGCCCCGACGTCACGCAGCTAGTCAGTGCGACGGAGATCAAGACGGTGCGGGTGTGGAACGCACTCACGGGGGAAGAGGCGCCGATGCAGCCCCTGCGGGGGGACATTGAGGTGGTCACCAGCGTGGCCTTCAGCCCGGACGTCACACGGCTGGCCTATGCGCCGGAGGTCATGACGGTGGGGGAATAGAACGCGCTCACGGGGGAAGAGGCGCTCCCGCAGCCGCTGCGGCGGCACACTAAGGTGTTTACTAGCGTGGCCTTTAACCATGTGCTGGTGTGTGCGTCGGAGGGCAAGACACTACGGGTGTGGAACGCACTCACGGGGGAAGAGGCGCCGATGCAGCCCCTGCGGGGGGACATAGAGGTGGTCACCAGCGTGGCCTTCAGCCCGGACGTCACACGGCTGGCCTATGCGTCGGAGGACGAGACGGTGGGGGAATAGAACGCGCTCACGGGGGAAGAGGCGCTCCCGCAGCCGCTGCGGCGGCACATTGAGGTGTTTACTAGCGTGGCCTTTAACCCGGACGGCAAGCGGCTGACTAGTGCGTCCTATGATAAGACACTACGGGTGTGGGACGCGCTAACGGGGGAGGAGGTGCAGCCGCAGCCGCTAAAGGGGCACAGTGAGGTGGTCACCAGCGTGGCCTTCAGCCCCGACGTCACGCAGCTAGTCAGTGCGACGGAGATCAAGACGGTGCGGGTGTGGAACGCACTCACGGGGGAAGAGGCGCCGATGCAGCCCCTGCGGGGCCACATTGAGGTGGTCACCAGCGTGGCCTTCAGCCCGGACGGCAAACGGCTGGCTTGTGCGTCGGAGGACAAGACGGTGCGGGTGTGGAACGCGCTCACGGGGGAAGAGGCGCTCCCGCAGCCGCTGCGGGGGCACACTTAGGTGGTCACTAGCGTGGCCTTCAGCCCGGACGGCACGCGGCTGGCATGTGCATCGGAGGGCAAGACACTACGGGTGTGGGACGCGCTAACGGGGGAAGAAGTGCTGCCGCACCCGCTGCGGGGGCACACTGGGATGGTCACCAGCGTGGCCCCTAGTCCGGACGGCAAGCACCTGGCCAGTGCGTCGGAGGACAAGACGGTGCGGGTGCGGAACGCGCTGACGGGGGGGGAGGCGCCGATGCAGCCCATGCGGGGGCACATTGAGGTGGTCACCAGCGTTAACTTTAGCCCCGACGGCACGCGGCTGGCCTGTGCAGCGGAGGACAAGACGGTGCGGGTGTGGAACGCGCTCACGGGGGAAGAGGCGCCGATGCAGCCCCGGCGGGGGGACATTGAGGTGGTCACCACCGTGGCCTTCAGCCCGGACGTCACACGGCTGGCCTATGCGTCGGAGGACGAGACGGTGGGGGAATAGAACGCGCTCACGGGGGAAGAGGCGCTCCCGCAGCCGCTGCGGCGGCACATTGAGGTGTTTACTAGCGTGGCCTTTAACCCGGACGGCAAGCGGCTGACTAGTGCGTCCTATGACAAGACACTACGGGTGTGGGACGCGCTAACGGGGGAGGAGGTGCAGCCGCAGCCGCTAAAGGGGCACACTGAGGTGGTCACCAGCGTGGCCTTCAGCCCCGACGTCACGCAGCTAGTCAGTGCGACGGAGATCAAGACGGTGCGGGTGTGGAACGCACTCACGGGGGAAGAGGCGCCGATGCAGCCCCTGCGGGGCCACATTGAGGTGGTCACCAGCGTGGCCTTCAGCCCGGACGGCAAACGGCTGGCTTGTGCGTCGGAGGACAAGACGGTGCGGGTGTGGAACGCGCTCACGGGGGAAGAGGCGCTCCCGCAGCCGCTGCGGGGGCACACTTAGGTGGTCACTAGCGTGGCCTTCAGCCCGGACGGCACGCGGCTGGCATGTGCATCGGAGGGCAAGACACTACGGGTGTGGGACGCGCTAACGGGGGAAGAAGTGCTGCCGCACCCGCTGCGGGGGCACACTGGGATGGTCACCAGCGTGGCCCCTAGTCCGGACGGCAAGCACCTGGCCAGTGCGTCGGAGGACAAGACGGTGCGGGTGCGGAACGCGCTGACGGGGGGGGAGGCGCCGATGCAGCCCATGCGGGGGCACATTGAGGTGGTCACCAGCGTTAACTTTAGCCCCGACGGCACGCGGCTGGCCTGTGCAGCGGAGGACAAGACGGTGCGGGTGTGGAACGCGCTCACGGGGGAAGAGGCGCCGATGCAGCCCCGGCGGGGGGACATTGAGGTGGTCACCACCGTGGCCTTCAGCCCGGACGTCACACGGCTGGCCTATGCGTCGGAGGACGAGACGGTGGGGGAATAGAACGCGCTCACGGGGGAAGAGGCGCTCCCGCAGCCGCTGCGGCGGCACATTGAGGTGTTTACTAGCGTGGCCTTTAACCCGGACGGCAAGCGGCTGACTAGTGCGTCCTATGACAAGACACTACGGGTGTGGGACGCGCTAACGGGGGAGGAGGTGCAGCCGCAGCCGCTAAAGGGGCACACTGAGGTGGTCACCAGCGTGGCCTTCAGCCCCGACGTCACGCAGCTAGTCAGTGCGACGGAGATCAAGACGGTGCGGGTGTGGAACGCACTCACGGGGGAAGAGGCGCCGATGCAGCCCCTGCGGGGGCACATTGAGGTGGTCACCAGCGTGGCCTTCAGCCCGGACGGCAAACGGCTGGCCTGTGTGTCGGAGGACAAGACGGTAGGGGTGCGGAACGTGCTCACGGGGGGGGAGGCGCAGCGGCTTCGGGGGGGCACGCGCACGCGGTTGGTCAGTGCGTCGAAGGACAAAAGACGGTGCGGGTGTGGAACGCACTCACGGGGGAAGAGGTGCCGATGCAGCCCCTGCGGGGGCACATTGAGGTGGTCACCAGCGTGGCCTTCAGCCCGGACGGCAAACGGCTGGCTTGTGCGTCGGAGGACAAGACGGTAGGGGTGTGGAACGCGCTCACGGGGAAGAGGCGCTCCCGCAGCCGCTGCGGGGGCACACTAAGGTGGTCACCAGCGTGGCCTTCAGCCCGGACGGCACGCGGCTAGCATGTGCGTCGGAGGGCAAGACACCACGGGTGTGGAACGCACTCACGGGGGAAGAGGCGCCGATGCAGCCCCGGCGGGGGGACATTGAGGTGGTCACCAGCGTGGCCTTCAGCCCGGACGTCACACGGCTGGCCTATGCGTCGGAGGTCATGACGGTGGGGGAATAGAACGCGCTCACGGGGGAAGAGGCGCTCCCGCAGCCGCTGCGGCGGCACACTGAGGTGTTTACTAGCGTGGCCTTTAACCCGGACGGCAAGCTGCTGACTAGTGCGTCCTATGACAAGACACTACGAGTGTGGGACGGGCTAACGGGGGAGGAGGCGCTGCCGCAGCCGCTGAAGTGGCACAGTGAGGTGGTCACCAGCGTGGCCTTCAGCCCCGACGTCACGCAGCTAGTCAGTGCGACGGAGATCAAGACGGTGCGGGTGTGGAACGCACTCACGGGGGAAGAGGCGCCGATGCAGCCCCTGCGGGGGCACATTGAGGTGGTCACCAGCGTGGCCTTCAGCCCGGACGGCAAACGGCTGGCTTGTGCGTCGGAGGACAAGACGGTGCGGGTGTGGAACGCGCTCACGGGGGAAGAGGCGCTCCCGCAGCCGCTGCGGGGGAACACCGAGGTGGTCACTAGCGTGGCCTTCAGCCCGGACGGCAAGCGGCTGACTAGTGCGTCCTATGACAAGCCACTGCGGGTGTGGGACGCGCTAACGGGGGAGGAGGCGCTACCGCAGCCGCTGAAGGGACACACTGAGGTGGTCACCAGCGTGGCCTTCAGCCCGGACGGCAAACGGCTGGCTTGTGCGTCGGAGGACAAGACGGTGCGGGTGTGGAACGCGCTCACGGGGGAAGAGGCGCTCCCGCAGCCGCTGCGGGGGCACACTTAGGTGGTCACTAGCGTGGCCTTCAGCCCGGACGGCACGCGGCTGGCATGTGCATCGGAGGGCAAGACACTACGGGTGTGGGACGCGCTAACGTCGGAAGAAGTGCTGCCGCACCCGCTGCGGGGGCACACTGGGATGGTCACCAGCGTGGCCTCTAGTCCGGACGGCAAGCACCTGGCCAGTGCGTCGGAGGACAAGACGGTGCGGGTGCGGAACGCGCTGACGGGGGGGGAGGCGCCGATGCAGCCCATGCGGGGGCACATTGAGGTGGTCACCAGCGTTAACTTTAGCCCCGACGGCACGCGGCTGGCCTGTGCAGCGGAGGGCAAGACGGTGCGGGTGTGGAACGCGCTCACGGGGGAAGAGGCGCCGATGCAGCCCCTGCGGGGGCACATTGAGGTGGTCACCAGCGTTAACTTTAGCCCCGACGGCACGCGGCTGGCCTGTGCAGCGGAGGACAAGACGGTGCGGGTGTGGAACGCGCTCACGGGGGGGGAGGCGCCGATGCAGCCCCTGCGGGGGCACATTGAGGTGGTCACCAGCGTTAACTTTAGCCCCGACGGCACGCGGCTGGCCTGTGCAGCGGAGGACAAGACGGTGCGGGTGTGGAACGCGCTCACGGGGGAAGAGGCGCCGATGCAGCCCCTGCGGGGGCACATTGAGGTGGTCACCAGCGTGGCCTTCATCCCGGACGGCAAACGGCTGGCCTGTGTGTCGGAGGACAAGACGGTAGGGTTGCGGAACGCGCTCACAGGGGGGAGGCGCAGCGGCTTCGGGGGGGCAGGCGCACGCGGTTGGTCAGTGCGTCGAAGGACAAAAGACGGTGCGGGTGTGGAACGCACTCACGGGGGAAGAGGCGCCGATGCAGCCCCTGCGGGGGCACATTGAGGTGGTCACCAGCGTGGCCTTCAGCCCGGACGGCAAACGGCTGGCTTGTGCGTCGGAGGACAAGACGGTAGGGGTGTGGAACGCGCTCACGGGGAAGAGGCGCTCCCGCAGCCGCTGCGGGGGCACACTGAGGTGTTTACTAGCGTGGCCTTCAGCCCGGACGGCAAGCGGGTGAATAGTGCGTCCTATGACAAGACACTACGGGTGTGGGACGCGCTAACTGGGGAAGAAGGCGCTGCCGCAGCCGCTAAAGGGGCACAGTGAGGTGGTCACCAGCGTGGCCTTCAGCCCCGACGTCACGCAGCTAGTCAGTGCGACGGAGATCAAGACGGTGCGGGTGTGGAACGCACTCACGGGGGAAGAGGCGCCGATGCAGCCCCTGCGGGGGCACATTGAGGTGGTCACCAGCGTGGCCTTCAGCCCGGACGGCAAACGGCTGGCTTGTGCGTCGGAGGACAAGACGGTGCGGGTGTGGAACGCGCTCGCGGGGGAAGAGGCGCTCCCGCAGCCGCTGCGGGGGCACACTTAGGTGGTCACTAGCGAGGCCTTCAGCCCGGACGGCACGCGGCTGGCATGTGCATCGGAGGGCAAGACGGTGCGGGTGTGGAACGCGATCACGGGGGAAGAAGTGCTGCCACACCCGCTGCGGGGGCACACTGGGATGGTCACCAGCGTGGCCTCTAGTCCGGACGGCAAGCACCTGGCCAGTGCGTCGGAGGACAAGACGGTGCGGGTGCGGAACGCGCTGACGGGGGAAGAAGCGCTGCCGCGCCCCCCGCCCGGGCCTACTGAGGTGGTCACCAGCGTTTCCTTCAGCCCGGACGGCCCGCGGCTGGTCGGTGCGTCGAGGGACAAATTACTACCGTTGTGGAACGCGGTCACGGGGGAAGAAGGGCTGCCGCAGCCGCTGCGGGGGCACACTAAGGTTGTCACTAGCGTGGCCTTCAGTCCGGACGGCAAGCAACTGGCCCGTGCGTCCGCGAGGCCTGGACAAGACGGTGCGGGTGCGGATTGCGCTCACAAGGGGGGAGGAGCAGCGGCGTCGGGGGGGCACGCGCAGGCGGCTGGTCAGTGCGTCGGAGGACAAGACGGTGCGGGTGTGGAACGCACTCACGGGGGAAGCGGCGCCGATGCAGCCCATGCGGGGGCACATTGAGGTGGTCACCATTGTGGCCTTCAGCCCGGACGGCAAACGGCTGGCTTGTGCGTCGGAGGACAAGACGGTAGGGGTGTGGAACGCGCTCACGGGGGAAAAGGCGCTCCCGCAGCCGCTGCGGGGGCACACTAAGGTGGTCACCAGCGTGGACTTCAGCCCGGACGGCACGCGGCTGGCATGTGCGTCGGAGGGCAAGACACTACGGGTGTGGAACGCGATCACGGGAAAAAGGGCCGCCGATGCAGCCCCGGCGGGGGGACATTGAGGTGGTCACCAACGTGGCCTTCAGCCCGGACGTCACACGGCTGGCCTATGCGTCGGAGGTCATGACGGTGGGGGAATAGAACGCGCTCACGGGGGAAGAGGCGCTCCCGCAGTCGCTGCGGCGGCACACGAAGGTGTTTACTAGCGTGGCCTTTAACCATGTGCTGGCATGTGCGTCGGAGGGCAAGACACTACGGGTGTGGAACGCACTCACGGGGGAAGAGGCGCCGATGCAGCCCCTGCGGGGGGACATAGAGGTGGTCACCAGCGTGGCCTTCAGCCCGGACGTCACACGGCTGGCCTATGCGTCGGAGGACGAGACGGTGGGGGAATAGAACGCGCTCACGGGGGAAGAGGCGCTCCCGCAGCCGCTGCGGCGGCACATTGAGGTGTTTACTAGCGTGGCCTTTAACCCGGACGGCAAACGGCTGACTAGTGCGTCCTATGATAAGACACTACGGGTGTGGGACGCGCTAACGGGGGAGGAGGTGCAGCCGCAGCCGCTAAAGGGGCACAGTGAGGTGGTCACCAGCGTGGCCTTCAGCCCCGACGTCACGCAGCTAGTCAGTGCGACGGAGATCAAGACGGTGCGGGTGTGGAACGCGCTCACGGGGGAAGAGGCGCCGATGCAGCCCCGGCGGGGGCACATTGAGGTGGTCACCAGCGTGGCCTTCAGCCCGGACGGCAAACGGCTGGCTTGTGCGTCGGAGGACAAGACGGTGCGGGTGTGGAACGCGCTCACGGGGGAAGAGGCGCTCCCGCAGCCGCTGCGGGGGCACACTTAGGTGGTCACTAGCGTGGCCTTCAGCCCGGACGGCACGCGGCTGGCATGTGCATCGGAGGGCAAGACACTACGGGTGTGGGACGCGCTAACGGGGGAAGAAGTGCTGCCGCACCCGCTGCGGGGGCACACTGGGATGGTCACCAGCGTGGCCTCTAGTCCTGACGGCAAGCACTCGGCCAGTGCGTCGGAGGACAAGACGGTGCGGGTGCGGAACGCGCTGACGGGGGGGGAGGCGCCGATGCAGCCCATGCGGGGGCACATTGAGGTGGTCACCAGCGTTAACTTTAGCCCCGACGGCACGCGGCTGGCCTGTGCAGCGGAGGACAAGACGGTGCGGGTGTGGAACGCGCTCACGGGGGAAGAGGCGCCGATGCAGCCCCGGCGGGGGGACATTGAGGTGGTCACCACCGTGGCCTTCAGCCCGGACGTCACACGGCTGGCCTATGCGTCGGAGGACGAGATGGTGGGGGAATAGAACGCGCTCACGGGGGAAGAGGCGCTCCCGCAGCCGCTGCGGCGGCACATTGAGGTGTTTACTAGCGTGGCCTTTAACCCGGACGGCAAGCGGCTGACTAGTGCGTCCTATGACAAGACACTACGGGTGTGGGACGCGCTAACGGGGGAGGAGGTGCAGCCGCAGCCGCTAAAGGGGCACACTGAGGTGGTCACCAGCGTGGCCTTCAGCCCCGACGTCACGCAGCTAGTCAGTGCGACGGAGATCAAGACGGTGCGGGTGTGGAACGCACTCACGGGGGAAGAGGCGCCGATGCAGCCCCTGCGGGGGCACATTGAGGTGGTCACCAGCGTGGCCTTCAGCCCGGACGGCAAACGGCTGGCCTGTGCGTCGGAGGACAAGACGGTAGGGGTGCGGAACGTGCTCACGGGGGGGGAGGCGCAGCGGCTTCGGGGGGGCACGCGCACGCGGTTGGTTTGTGCGTCGAAGGACAAAAGACGGTGCGGGTGTGGAACGCAGTCACGGGGGAAGAGGTGCCGATGCAGCCCCTGCGGGGGCACATTGAGGTGGTCACCAGCGTGGCCTTCAGCCCGGACGGCAAACGGCTGGCTTGTGCGTCGGAGGACAAGACGGTAGGGGTGTGGAACGCGCTCACGGGGAAGAGGCGCTCCCACAGCCGCTGCGGGGGCACACTAAGGTGGTCACCAGCGTGGCCTTCAGCCCGGACGGCACGCGGCTAGCATGTGCGTCGGAGGGCAAGACACCACGGGTGTGGAACGCACTCACGGGGGAAGAGGCGCCGATGCAGCCCCGGCGGGGGGACATTGAGGTGGTCACCAGCGTGGCCTTCAGCCCGGACGTCACACGGCTGGCCTATGCGTCGGAGGTCATGACGGTGGGGGAATAGAACGCGCTCACGGGGGAAGAGGCGCTCCCGCAGCCGCTGCGGCGGCACACTGAGGTGTTTACTAGCGTGGCCTTTAACCCGGACGGCAAGCTGCTGACTAGTGCGTCCTATGACAAGACACTACGAGTGTGGGACGCGCTAACGGGGGAGGAGGCGCTGCCGCAGCCGCTGAAGTGGCACAGTGAGGTGGTCACCAGCGTGGCCTTCAGCCCCGACGTCACGCAGCTAGTCAGTGCGACGGAGATCAAGACGGTGCGGGTGTGGAACGCACTCACGGGGGAAGAGGCGCCGATGCAGCCCCTGCGGGGGCACATTGAGGTGGTCACCAGCGTGGCCTTCAGCCCGGACGGCAAACGGCTGGCTTGTGCGTCGGAGGACAAGACGGTGCGGGTGTGGAACGCGCTCACGGGGGAAGAGGCGCTCCCGCAGCCGCTGCGGGGGCACACTAAGGTGGTCACCAGCGTGCCCTTCAGCCCGGACGGCCCGCGGCTAGCCTGTGCGACGGAGATCAAGACGGTAGGGGTGTGGAACGCGCTCACGGGGGAAGAGGCGCTCCCGCATCCGCTGCGGGGGCACACTGGGATGGTCACCAGCGTGGCCTCTAGTCCGGACGGCAAGCACCTGGCCAGTGCGTCGGAGGACAAGACGGTGCGGGTGCGGAACGCGCTGACGGGGGAAGAAGCGCTGCCGCGCCCCCCGCCCGGGCCTACTGAGGTGGTCACCAGCGTTTCCTTCAGCCCGGACGGCCCGCGGCTGGTCGGTGCGTCGAGGGACAAATTACTACGGGGAAGAAGTGCTGCCGCAGCCGCTGCGGGGGCACACTAAGGTTGTCACTAGCGTGGCCTTCAATCCGGACGGCAAGCAACTGGCCCGTGCGTCCGCGAGGCCAGGACAAGACGGTGCGGGTGCGGATTGCGCTCACAAGGGGGGAGGAGCAGCGGCGTCGGGGGGGCACGCGCAGGCGGCTGGTCAGTGCGTCGGAGGACAAGACGGTGCGGGTGTGGAACGCACTCACGAGGGAAGAGGCGCCGATGCAGCCCATGCGGGGGCACATTGAGGTGGTCACCATTGTGGCCTTCAGCCCGGACGGCAAACGGCTGGCTTGTGCGTCGGAGGACAAGACGGTAGGGTTGCGGAACGCGCTCACGGGGGGGGAGGCGCAGCGGCTTCGGGGGGGCAGGCGCACGCGGTTGGTCAGTGCGTCGAAGGACAAAAGACGGTGCGGGTGTGGAACGCACTCACGGGGGAAGAGGCGCCGATGCAGCCCCTGCGGGGGCACATTGAGGTGGTCACCAGCGTGGCCTTCAGCCCGGACGGCAAACGGCTGGCTTGTGCGTCGGAGGACAAGACGGTAGGGGTGTGGAACGCGCTCACGGGGAAGAGGCGCTCCCGCAGCCGCTGCGGGGGCACACTAAGGTGGTCACCAGCGTGGCCTTCAGCCCGGGGACGGCACGCGGCTGGCATGTGCGTCGGAGGGCAACACACCACGGGTGTGGAACGCACTCACGGGGGAAGAGGCGCCGATGCAGCCCCGGCGGGGGGACATTGAGGTGGTCACCAGCGTGGCCTTCAGCCCGGACGTCACACGGCTGGCCTATGCGTCGGAGGTCATGACGGTGGGGGAATAGAACGCGCTCACGGGGGAAGAGGCGCTCCCGCAGCCGCTGCGGCGGCACATTGAGGTGTTTACTAGCGTGGCCTTTAACCCGGACGGCAAGCGGCTGACTAGTGCGTCCTATGACAAGACACTACGGGTGTGGGACGCCCTAACGGGGGAGTAGGTGCAGCCGCAGCCGCTAAAGGGGCACATAGAGGTGGTCACCAGCGTGGCCTTCAGCCCCGACGTCACGCAGCTAGTCAGTGCGACGGAGATCAAGACGGTGCGGGTGTGGAACGCACTCACGGGGGAAGAGGCGCCGATGCAGCCCCGGCGGGGGCACATTGAGGTGGTCACCAGCGTGGCCTTCAGCCCGGACGGCAAACGGCTGGCTTGTGCGTCGGAGGACAAGACGGTGCGGGTGTGGAACGCGCTCACGGGAGAAGAGGCGCTCCCGCAGCCGCTGCGGGGGCACACTAAGGTGGTCACTAGCGTGGCCTTCAGCCCGGACGGCACGCGGCTGGCATGTGCATCGGAGGGCAAGACACTACGGGTGTGGGACGCGCTAACGGGGGAAGAAGTGCTGCCGCACCCGCTGCGGGGGCACACTGGGATGGTCACCAGCGTGGCCTCTAGTCCGGACGGCAAGCACCTGGCCAGTGCGTCGGAGGACAAGACGGTGCGGGTGCGGAACGCGCTGACGGGGGGGGAGGCGCCGATGCAGCCCATGCGGGGGCACATTGAGGTGGTCACCAGCGTTAACTTTAGCTCCGACGGCACGCAACTGGCCTGTGCAGCGGAGGACAAGACGGTGCGGGTGTGGAACGCGCTCACGGGGGAAGAGGCGCCGATGCAGCCCCGGCGGGGGGACATTGAGGTGGTCACCACCGTGGCCTTCAGCCCGGACGTCACACGGCTGGCCTATGCGTCGGAGGACGAGACGGTGGGGGAATAGAACGCGCTCACGGGGGAAGAGGCGCTCCCGCAGCCGCTGCGGCGGCACATTGAGGTGTTTACTAGCGTGGCCTTTAACCCGGACGGCAAGCGGCTGACTAGTGCGTCCTATGACAAGACACTACGGGTGTGGGACGCGCTAACGGGGGAGGAGGTGCAGCCGCAGCCGCTAAAGGGGCACACTGAGGTGGTCACCAGCGTGGCCTTCAGCCCCGACGTCACGCAGCTAGTCAGTGCGACGGAGATCAAGACGGTGCGGGTGTGGAACGCACTCACGGGGGAAGAGGCGCCGATGCAGCCCTTGCGGGGGCACATTGAGGTGGTCACCAGCGTGGCCTTCAGCCCGGACGGCAAACGGCTGGCCTGTGTGTCGGAGGACAAGACGGTAGGGGTGCGGAACGTGCTCACGGGGGGGGAGGCGCAGCGGCTTCGGGGGGGGAACGCGCACGCGGTTGGTCAGTGCGTCGAAGGACAAAAGACGGTGCGGGTGTGGAACGCAGTCACGGGGGAAGAGGTGCCGATGCAGCCCCTGCGGGGGCACATTGAGGTGGTCACCAGCGTGGCCTTCAGCCCGGACGGCAAACGGCTGGCTTGTGCGTCGGAGGACAAGACGGTAGGGGTGTGGAACGCGCTCACGGGGAAGAGGCGCTCCCGCAGCCGCTGCGGGGGCACACTAAGGTGGTCACCAGCGTGGCCTTCAGCCCGGACGGCACGCGGCTAGCATGTGCGTCGGAGGGCAAGACACCACGGGTGTGGAACGCACTCACGGGGGAAGAGGCGCCGATGCAGCCCCGGCGGGGGGACATTGAGGTGGTCACCAGCGTGGCCTTCAGCCCGGACGTCACACGGCTGGCCTATGCGTCGGAGGTCATGACGGTGGGGGAATAGAACGCGCTCACGGGGGAAGAGGCGCTCCCGCAGCCGCTGCGGCGGCACGCTAAGGTGTTTACTAGCGTGGCCTTTAACCCGGACGGCAAGCTGCTGACTAGTGCGTCCTATGACAAGACACTACGAGTGTGGGACGCGCTAACGGGGGAGGAGGCGCTGCCGCAGCCGCTGAAGTGGCACAGTGAGGTGGTCACCAGCGTGGCCTTCAGCCCCGACGTCACGCAGCTAGTCAGTGCGACGGAGATCAAGACGGTGCGGGTGTGGAACGCACTCACGGGGGAAGAGGCGCCGATGCAGCCCCTGCGGGGGCACATTGAGGTGGTCACCAGCGTGGCCTTCAGCCCGGACGGCAAACGGCTGGCTTGTGCGTCGGAGGACAAGACGGTGCGGGTGTGGAACGCGCTCACGGGAGAAGAGGCGCTCCCGCAGCCGCTGCGGGGGCACACTAAGGTGGTCACCAGCGTGCCCTTCAGCCCGGACGGCCCGCGGCTGACCTATGCGACGGAGATCAAGACGGTAGGGGTGTGGAACGCGCTCACGGGGGAAGAGGCGCTCCCGCATCCGCTGCGGGGGCACACTTGGATGGTCACCAGCGTGGCCTCTAGTCCGGACGGCAAGCACCTGGCCAGTGCGTCGGAGGACAAGACGGTGCGGGTGCGGAACGCGCTGACGGGGGAAGAAGCGCTGCCGCGCCCCCCGCCCGGGCCTACTCAGGTGGTCACCAGCGTTTCCTTCAGCCCGGACGGCCCGCGGCTGGTCGGTGCGTCGAGGGACAAATTACTACGGGGAAGAAGTGCTGCCGCAGCCGCTGCGGGGGCACACTAAGGTTGTCACTAGCGTGGCCTTCAATCCGGACGGCAAGAAACTGGCCCGTGCGTCCGCGAGGCCAGGACAAGACGGTGCGGGTGCGGATTGCGCTCACAAGGGGGGAGGAGCAGCGGCGTCGGGGGGGCACGCGCAGGCGGCTGGTCAGTGCGTCGGAGGACAAGACGGTGCGGGTGTGGAACGCACTCACGAGGGAAGAGGCGCCGATGCAGCCCATGCGGGGGCACATTGAGGTGGTCACCATTGTGGCCTTCAGCCCGGACGGCAAACGGCTGGCTTGTGCGTCGGAGGACAAGACGGTAGGGGTGTGGAACGCGCTCACGGGGGAAGAGGCGCTCCCGCAGCCGCTGCGGGGGCACACTAAGGTGGTCACCAGCGTGGCCTTCAGCCCGGACGGCACGCGGCTGGCATGTGCGTCGGAGGGCAAGACACTACGGGTGTGGAACGCGATCACGGGGGAAGAGGCGCCGATGCAGCCCCGGCGGGGGGACATTGAGGTGGTCACCACCGTGGCCTTCAGCCCGGACGTCACACGGCTGGCCTATGCGTCGGAGGTCATGACGGTGGGGGAATAGAACGCGCTCACGGGGGAAGAGGCGCTCCCGCAGCCGCTGCGGCGGCACGCTAAGGTGTTTACTAGCGTGGCCTTTAACCATGTGCTGGCATGTGCGTCGGAGGGCAAGACACTACGGGTGTGGAACGCACTCACGGGGGAAGAGGCGCCGATGCAGCCCCTGCGGGGGCACATTTAGGTGGTCACCAGCGTGGCCTTCAGCCCGGACGTCACACGGCTGGCATGTGCATCGGAGGGCAAGACACTACGGGTGTGAGACGCGCTAACGGGGGAAGAAGTGCTGCCGCACCCGCTGCGGGGGCACACTGGGATGGTCACCAGCGTGGCCCCTAGTCCGGACGGCAAGCACCTGGCCAGTGCGTCGGAGGACAAGACGGTGCGGGTGCGGAACGCGCTGACGGGGGGGGAGGCGCCGATGCAGCCCATGCGGGGGCACATTGAGGTGGTCACCAGCGTTAACTTTAGCCCCGACGGCACGCGGCTGGCCTGTGCAGCGGAGGACAAGACGGTGCGGGTGTGGAACGCGCTCACGGGCGAAGAGGCGCCGATGTAGCCTCGGCGGGGGGACATTGAGGTGGTCACCACCGTGGCCTTCAGCCCGGACGTCACACGGCTGGCCTATGCGTCGGAGGACGAGACGGTGGGGGAATAGAACGCGCTCACGGGGGAAGAGGCGCTCCCGCAGCCGCTGCGGCGGCACATTGAGGTGTTTACTAGCGTGGCCTTTAACCCGGACGGCAAGCGGCTGACTAGTGCGTCCTATGACAAGACACTACGGGTGTGGGACGCGCTAACGGGGGAGGAGGTGCAGCCGCAGCCGCTAAAGGGGCACACTGAGGTGGTCACCAGCGTGGCCTTCAGCCCCGACGTCACGCAGCTAGTCAGTGCGACGGAGATCAAGACGGTGCGGGTGTGGAACGCACTCACGGGGGAAGAGGCGCCGATGCAGCCCCTGCGGGGGCACATTGAGGTGGTCACCAGCGTGGCCTTCAGCCCGGACGGCAAACGGCTGGCTTGTGCGTCGGAGGACAAGACGGTGCGGGTGTGGAACGCGCTCACGGGGGAAGAGGCGCTCCCGCAGCCGCTGCGGGGGCACACTTAGGTGGTCACTAGCGTGGCCTTCAGCCCGGACGGCACGCGGCTGGCATGTGCATCGGAGGGCAAGACACTACGGGTGTGGGACGCGCTAACGGGGGAAGAAGTGCTGCCGCACCCGCTGCGGGGGCACATTGGGATGGTCACCAGCGTGGCCTCTAGTCCGGACGGCAAGCACCTCGCCAGTGCGTCGGAGGACAAGACGGTGCGGGTGCGGAACGCGCTGACGGGGGGGGAGGCGCCGATGCAGCCCATGCGGGGGCACATTGAGGTGGTCACCAGCGTTAACTTTAGCCCCGACGGCACGCGGCTGGCCTGTGCAGCGGAGGACAAGACGGTGCGGGTGTGGAACGCGCTCACGGGGGAAGAGGCGCCGATGCAGCCCCTGCGGGGGCACATTGAGGTGGTCACCAGCGTGGCCTTCATCCCGGACGGCAAACGGCTGGCCTGTGTGTCGGAGGACAAGACGGTAGGGGTGCGGAACGTGCTCACGGGGGGGGAGGCGCAGCGGCTTCGGGGGGGCAGGCGCACGCGGTTGGTCAGTGCGTCGAAGGACAGAAGACGGTGCGGGTGTGGAACGCACTCACGGGGGAAGAGGTGCCGATGCAGCCCCTGCGGGGGCACATTGAGGTGGTCACCATTGTGGCCTTCAGCCCGGACGGCAAACGGCAGGCTTGTGTGTCGGAGGACAAGACGGTGCGGGTGTGGAACGCGCTCACGGGGGAAGAGGCGCCGATGCAGCCCCTGAGGCACATTGAGGTGGTCACCAGCGTGGCCTTCAGCCCGGACGGCAAACGGCTGGCCTGTGTGTCGGAGGACAAGACGGTAGGGGTGTGGAACGCGCTCACGGGGAAGAGGCGCTCCCGCAGCCGCTGCGGGGGCACACTGAGGTGGTCACCAGCGTGGCCTTCAGCCCCGACGTCACGCAGCTAGTCAGTGCGACGGAGATCAAGACGGTGCGGGTGTGGACCGCACTCACGGGGGAAGAGGCGCCGATGCAGCCCCTGCGGGGGCACATTGAGGTGGTCACCAGCGTGGCCTTCAGCCCGGACGGCAAACGGCTGGCTTGTGCGTCGGAGGACAAGACGGTGCGGGTGTGGAACGCGCTCACGGGGGAAGAGGCGCTCCCGCAGCCGCTGCGGGGGCACACTTAGGTGGTCACTAGCGTGGCCTTCAGCCCGGACGGCACGCGGCTGGCATGTGCATCGGAGGGCAAGACACTACGGGTGTGGGACGCGCTAACGGGGGAAGAAGTGCTGCCGCACCCGCTGCGGGGGCACATTGGGATGGTCACCAGCGTGGCCTCTAGTCCGGACGGCAAGCACCTGGCCAGTGCGTCGGAGGACAAGACGGTGCGGGTGCGGAACGCGCTGACGGGGGGGGAGGCGCCGATGCAGCCCATGCGGGGGCACATTGAGGTGGTCACCAGCGTTAACTTTAGCCCCGACGGCACGCGGCTGGCCTGTGCAGCGGAGGGCAAGACACCACGGGTGTGGAACGCACTCACGGGGGAAGAGGCGCCGATGCAGCCCCGGCGGGGGGACATTGAGGTGGTCACCAGCGTGGCCTTCAGCCCGGACGTCACACGGCTGGCCTATGCGTCGGAGGTCATGACGGTGGGGGAATAGAACGCGCTCACGGGGGAAGAGGCGCTCCCGCAGCCGCTGCGGCGGCACGCTAAGGTGTTTACTAGCGTGGCCTTTAACCCGGACGGCAAGCTGCTGACTAGTGCGTCCTATGACAAGACACTACGGGTGTGGGACGCGCTAACGGGGGAGGAGGCGCTGCCGCAGCCGCTGAAGTGGCACAGTGAGGTGGTCACCAGCGTGGCCTTCAGCCCCGACGTCACGCAGCTAGTCAGTGCGACGGAGATCAAGACGGTGCGGGTGTGGAACGCACTCACGGGGGAAGAGGCGCCGATGCAGCCCCGGCGGGGGCACATTGAGGTGGTCACCAGCGTGGCCTTCAGCCCGGACGGCAAACGGCTGGCTTGTGCGTCGGAGGACAAGACGGTGCGGGTGTGGAACGCGCTCACGGGGGAAGAGGCGCTCCCGCAGCCGCTGCGGGGGCACACTTAGGTGGTCACTAGCGAGGCCTTCAGCCCGGACGGCACGCGGGTGGCATGTGCATCGGAGGGCAAGACACTACGGGTGTGGAACGCGATCACGGGGGAAGAAGTGCTGCCACACCCGCTGCGGGGGCACACTGGGATGGTCACCAGCGTGGCCTCTAGTCCGGACGGCAAGCACCTGGCCAGTGCGTCGGAGGACAAGACGGTGCGGGTGCGGAACGCGCTGACGGGGGAAGAAGCGCTGCCGCGCCCCCCGCCCGGGCCTACTGAGGTGGTCACCAGCGTTTCCTTCAGCCCGGACGGCCCGCGGCTGGTCGGTGCGTCGAGGGACAAATTACTACGGGTGTGGAACGCGGTCACGGGGGAAGAAGTGCTGCCGCAGCCGCTGCGGGGGCACACTAAGGTTGTCACTAGTGTGGCCTTCAGTCCGGACGGCAAGCAACTGGCCCGTGCGTCCGCGAGGCTAGGACAAGACGGTGCGGGTGCGGATTGCGCTCACAAGGGGGGAGGAGCAGCGGCGTCGGGGGGGCACGCGCAGGCGGCTGGTCAGTGCGTCGGAGGACAAGACGGTGCGGGTGTGGAACGCACTCACGAGGGAAGCGGCGCCGATGCAGCCCATGCGGGGGCACATTGAGGTGGTCACCATTGTGGCCTTCAGCCCGGACGGCAAACGGCTGGCTTGTGCGTCGGAGGACAAGACGGAAGGGGTGTGGCACGCGCTAACGGGGGAAGAGGCGCTCCCGCAGCCGCTGCGGGGGCACACTAAGTTGGTCACCAGCGTGGCCTTCAGCCCGGACGTCACACGGCTGGCCTATGCGTCGGAGGTCATGACGGTGGGGGAATAGAACGCGCTCACGGGGGAAGAGGCGCTCCCGCAGCCGCTGCGGCGGCACGCTAAGGTGTTTACTAGCGTGGCCTTTAACCATGTGCTGGCATGTGCGTCGGAGGGCAAGACACTACGGGTGTGGAACGCACTCACGGGGGAAGAGGCGCCGATGCAGCCCCTGCGGGGGGACATAGAGGTGGTCACCAGCGTGGCCTTCAGCCCGGACGTCACACGGCTGGCCTATGCGTCGGAGGACGAGACGGTGGGGGAATAGAACGCGCTCACGGGGGAAGAGGCGCTCCCGCAGCCGCTGCGGCGGCACATTGAGGTGTTTACTAGCGTGGCCTTTAACCCGGACGGCAAGCGGCTGACTAGTGCGTCCTATGACAAGACACTACGGGTGTGGGACGCGCTAACGGGGGAGTAGGTGCAGCCGCAGCCGCTAAAGGGGCACACTGAGGTGGTCACCAGCGTGGCCTTCAGCCCCGACGTCACGCAGCTAGTCAGTGCGACGGAGATCAAGACGGTGCGGGTGTGGAACGCACTCACGGGGGAAGAGGCGCCGATGCAGCCCCTGCGGGGGCACATTGAGGTGGTCACCAGCGTGGCCTTCAGCCCGGACGGCAAACGGCTGGCTTGTGCGTCGGAGGACAAGACGGTGCGGGTGTAGAACGCGCTCACGGGGGAAGAGGCGCTCCCGCAGCCGCTGCGGGGGCACACTTAGGTGGTCACTAGCGTGGCCTTCAGCCCGGACGGCACGCGGCTGGCATGTGCATCGGAGGGCAAGACACTACGGGTGTGGGACGCGCTAACGGGGGAAGAAGTGCTGCCGCATCCGCTGCGGGGGCACACTGGGATGGTCACCAGCGTGGCCTCTAGTCCGGACGGCAAGCACCTGGCCAGTGCGTCGGAGGACAAGACGGTGCGGGTGCGGAACGCGCTGACGGGGGGGGGAGGCGCCGATGCAGCCCATGCGGGGGCACATTGAGGTGGTCACCAGCGTTAACTTTAGCCCCGACGGCACGCGGCTGGCCTGTGCAGCGGAGGACAAGACGGTGCGGGTGTGGAACGCGCTCACGGGGGAAGAGGCGCCGATGCAGCCCCTGCGGGGGCACATTGAGGTGGTCACCAGCGTGGCCTTCATCCCGGACGGCAAACGGCTGGCCTGTGTGTCGGAGGACAAGACGGTAGGGGTGCGGAACGCGCTCACGGGGGAGGAGGCGCAGCGGCTTCGGGGGGGCAGGCGCACGCGGTTGGTCAGTGCGTCGAAGGACAAAAGACGGTGCGGGTGTGGAACGCACTCACGGGGGAAGAGGCGCCGATGCAGCCCCCGCGGGGGCACATTGAGGTGGTCACCAGCGTGGCCTTCATCCCGGACGGCAAACGGCTGGCCTGTGTGTCGGAGGACAAGACGGTAGGGGTGCGGAACGCGCTCACGGGGGGGGAGGCGCAGCGGCGTCGGGGGGGCACGCGCAGGCGGCTGGTCAGTGCGTCGGAGGACAAGACGGTGCGGGTGTGGAACGCACTCACGAGGGAAGCGGCGCCGATGCAGCCCATGCGGGGGCACATTGAGGTGGTCACCATTGTGGCCTTCAGCCCGGACGGCAAACGGCTGGCTTGTGCGTCGGAGGACAAGACGGTAGGGGTGTGGAACGCGCTCACGGGGGAAGAGGCGCTCCCGCAGCCGCTGCGGGGGCACACTAAGTTGGTCACCAGTGTGGCCTTCAGCCCGGACGGCACGCGGCTGGCATGTGCGTCGGAGGGCAAGACACTACGGGTGTGGAACGCGATCACGGGGGAAGAGGCGCCGATGCAGCCCCGGCGGGGGGACATTGAGGTGGTCACCAGCGTGGCCTTCAGCCCGGACGTCACACGGCTGGCCTATGCGTCGGAGGTCATGACGGTGGGGGAATAGAACGCGCTCACGGGGGAAGAGGCGCTCCCGCAGCCGCTGCGGCGGCACGCTAAGGTGTTTACTAGCGTGGCCTTTAACCATGTGCTGGCATGTGCGTCGGAGGGCAAGACACCACGGGTGTGGAACGCACTCACGGGGGAAGAGGCGCCGATGCAGCCCCTGCGGGGGGACATAGAGGTGGTCACCAGCGTGGCCTTCAGCCCGGACGTCACACGGCTGTCCTATGCGTCGGAGGACAAGACGGTGGGGGAATAGAACGCGCTCACGGGGGAAGAGGCGCTCCCGCAGCCGCTGCGGCGGCACATTGAGGTGTTTACTAGCGTGGCCTTTAACCCGGACGGCAAGCGGCTGACTAGTGCGTCCTATGACAAGACACCACGGGTGTGGGACGCGCTAACGGGGGAGGAGGTGCAGCCGCAGCCACTAAAGGGGCACACTGAGGTGGTCACCAGCGTGGCCTTCAGCCCCGACGTCACGCAGCTAGTCAGTGCGACGGAGATCAAGACGGTGCGGGTGTGGAACGCGATCACGGGGGAAGAGGCGCCGATGCAGCCCCTGCGGGGGCACATTGAGGTGGTCACCAGCGTGGCCTTCAGCCCGGACGGCAAACGGCTGGCTTGTGCGTCGGAGGACAAGACGGTGCGGGTGTAGAACGCGCTCACGGGGGAAGAGGCGCTCCCGCAGCCGCTGCGGGGGCACACTTAGGTGGTCACTAGCGTGGCCTTCAGCCCGGACGGCACGCGGCTGGCATGTGCATCGGAGGGCAAGACACTACGGGTGTGGGACGCGCTAACGGGGGAAGAAGTGCTGCCGCATCCGCTGCGGGGGCACACTGGGATGGTCACCAGCGTGGCCTCTAGTCCGGACGGCAAGCACCTGGCCAGTGCGTCGGAGGACAAGACGGTGCGGGTGCGGAACGCGCTGACGGGGGGGGGAGGCGCCGATGCAGCCCATGCGGGGGCACATTGAGGTGGTCACCAGCGTTAACTTTAGCCCCGACGGCACGCGGCTGGCCTGTGCAGCGGAGGACAAGACGGTGCGGGTGTGGAACGCGCTCACGGGGGAAGAGGCGCCGATGCAGCCCCTGCGGGGGCACATTGAGGTGGTCACCAGCGTGGCCTTCATCCCGGACGGCAAACGGCTGGCCTGTGTGTCGGAGGACAAGACGGTAGGGGTGCGGAACGCGCTCACGGGGGGGGAGGCGCAGCGGCTTCGGGGGGGCAGGCGCACGCGGTTGGTCAGTGCGTCGAAGGACAAAAGACGGTGCGGGTGTGGAACGCACTCACGGGGGAAGAGGTGCCGATGCAGCCCCTGCGGGGGCACATTGAGGTGGTCACCAGCGTGGCCTTCAGCCCGGACGGCAAACGGCTGGCTTGTGCGTCGGAGGACAAGACGGTAGGGGTGTGGAACGCGCTCACGGGGAAGAGGCGCTCCCGCAGCCGCTGCGGGGGCACACTAAGGTGGTCACCAGCGTGGCCTTCAGCCCGCACGGCACGCGGCTAGCATGTGCGTCGGAGGGCAAGACACCACGGGTGTGGAACGCACTCACGGGGGAAGAGGCGCCGATGCAGCCCCGGCGGGGGGACATTGAGGTGGTCACCAGCGTGGCCTTCAGCCCGGACGGCAAACGGCTGGCTTGTGCGTCGGAGGACAAGACGGTAGGGGTGTGGAACGCGCTCACGGGGAAGAGGCGCTCCCGCAGCCGCTGCGGGGGCACACTAAGGTGGTCACCAGCGTGGCCTTCAGCCCGGACGGCACGCGGCTAGCATGTGCGTCGGAGGGCAAGACACCACGGGTGTGGAACGCAGTCACGGGGGAAGAGGCGCCGATGCAGCCCCGGCGGGGGGACATTGAGGTGGTCACCAGCGTGGCCTTCAGCCCGGACGTCACACGGCTGGCCTATGCGTCGGAGGTCATGACGGTGGGGGAATAGAACGCGCTCACGGGGGAAGAGGCGCTCCCGCAGCCGCTGCGGCGGCACGCTAAGGTGTTTACTAGCGTGGCCTTTAACCATGTGCTGGCATGTGCGTCGGAGGGCAAGACACTACGGGTGTGGAACGCACTCACGGGGGAAGAGGCGCCGATGCAGCCCCTGCGGGGGGACATAGAGGTGGTCACCAGCGTGGCCTTCAGCCCGGACGTCACACGGCTGGCCTATGCGTCGGAGGACGAGACGGTGGGGGAATAGAACGCGCTCACGGGGGAAGAGGCGCTCCCGCAGCCGCTGCGGCGGCACACTGAGGTGTTTACTAGCGTGGCCTTTAACCCGGACGGCAAGCGGCTGACTAGTGCGTCCTATGACAAGACACTACGGGTGTGGGACGCGCTAACGGGGGAGTAGGTGCAGCCGCAGCCGCTAAAGGGGCACACTGAGGTGGTCACCAGCGTGGCCTTCAGCCCCGACGTCACGCAGCTAGTCAGTGCGACGGAGATCAAGACGGTGCGGGTGTGGAACGCACTCATGGGGGAAGAGGCGCCGATGCAGCCCCTGCGGGGGCACATTGAGGTGGTCACCAGCGTGGCCTTCAGCCCGGACGGCAAACGGCTGGCTTGTGCGTCGGAGGACAAGACGGTGCGGGTGTGGAACGCGCTCACGGGGGAAGAGGCGCTCCCGCAGCCGCTGCGGGGGCACACTTAGGTGGTCACTAGCGTGGCCTTCAGCCCGGACGGCACGCGGCTGGCATGTGCATCGGAGGGCAAGACACTACGGGTGTGGGACGCGCTAACGGGGGAAGAAGTGCTGCCGCACCCGCTGCGGGGGCACACTGGGATGGTCACCAGCGTGGCCTCTAGTCCGGACGGCAAGCACCTGGCCAGTGCGTCGGAGGACAAGACGGTGCGGGTGCGGAACGCGCTGACGGGGGGGGAGGCGCCGATGCAGCCCATGCGGGGGCACATTGAGGTGGTCACCAGCGTTAACTTTAGCCCCGACGGCACGCGGCTGGCCTGTGCAGCGGAGGACAAGACGGTGCGGGTGTGGAACGCGCTCACGGGGGAAGAGGCGCCGATGCAGCCCCTGCGGGTCACATTGAGGTGGTCACCAGCGTGGCCTTCATCCCGGACGGCAAACGGCTGGCCTGTGTGTCGGAGGACAAGACGGTAGGGGTGCGGAACGCGCTTCGGGGGGGCAGGCGCACGCGGTTGGTCAGTGCGTCGAAGGACAAAAGACGGTGCGGGTGTGGAACGCACTCACGGGGGAAGAGGTGCCGATGCAGCCCCTGCGGGGGGACATTGAGGTGGTCACCAGCGTGGCCTTCAGCCCGGACGGCAAACGGCTGGCTTGTGCGTCGGAGGACAAGGCGGTAGGGGTGTGGAACGCGCTCACGGGGAAGAGGCGCTCCCGCAGCCGCTGCGGGGGCACATTGAGGTGGTCACCAGCGTGGCCTTCAGCCCGGACGGCACGCGGCTAGCATGTGCGTCGGAGGGCAAGACACCACGGGTGTGGAACCCGCTCACGGGGGGGGGGGGGGGGGGGGGGAGGTGCAGCCGCTGCCATTGCGGGGGCACACTGGGATGGTCACCAGCGTGACCTTCAGTCCGGACGGCAAGCGGCAAGACCGGACGGCAAGCGGCTGACCAATGCGTCCTATGTTTAGACACTACGGGTGTGGGACGCGCTAACGGGAGACAAGGCGCTGCCGCAGCCGCTGAAGGGGCACACTGAGGTGGTCACCAGCGTGGCCTTCAGCCCGCACGGCACGCAGCTAGTCAGTGCGACGGAGATCAAGACGGTGCTGGTGTGGAACGCACTCACGGAGGAAGAGGCGCCGATGCAGCCCCTGCGGGGGCACATTGAGGTGGTCACCAGCGTGGCCTTCAGCCCGGACGGCAAACGGCTGGCCTGTGTGTCGGAGGACAAGACGGTAGGGGTGTGGAACGCGCTCACGGGGGAAGAGGCGCTCCCGCAGCCGCTGCGGGGGCACACTAAGGTGGTCACCAGCGTGGCCTTCAGCCCGGACGGCACGCGGCTGGCATGTGCGTCGGAGGGCAAGACACTACGGGTGTGGAACGCGATCACGGGGGAAGAGGCGCCGATGCAGCCCCGGCGGGGGGACATTGAGGTGGTCACCAGCGTGGCCTTCAGCCCGGACGTCACACGGCTGGCCTATGCGTCGGAGGTCATGACGGTGGGGGAATAGAACGCGCTCACGGGGGAAGAGGCGCTCCCGCAGCCGCTGCGGCGGCACACTAAGGTGTTTACTAGCGTGACCTTTAACCATGTGCTGGCATGTGCGTCGGAGGGCAAGACACTACGGGTGTGGAACGCACTCACGGGGGAAGAGGCGCCGATGCAGCCCCTGCGGGGGGACATAGAGGTGGTCACCAGCGTGGCCTTCATCCCGGACGGCAAACGGCTGGCCTGTGTGTCGGAGGACAAGACGGTAGGGGTGCGGAACGCGCTCACGGGGGGGGAGGCGCAGCGGCGTCGGGGGGGCACGCGCAGGCGGCTGGTCAGTGCGTCGGAGGACAAGACGGTGCGGGTGTGGAACGCACTCACGAGGGAAGCGGCGCCGATGCAGCCCATGCGGGGGCACATTGAGGTGGTCACCATTGTGGCCTTCAGCCCGGACGGCAAACGGCTGGCTTGTGCGTCGGAGGACAAGACGGTAGGGGTGTGGAACGCGCTCACGGGGGAAGAGGCGCTCCCGCAGCCGCTGCGGGGGCACACTAAGTTGGTCACCAGCGTGGCCTTCAGCCCGGACGGCACGCGGCTGGCATGTGCGTCGGAGGGCAAGACACTACGGGTGTGGAACGCGATCACGGGGGAAGAGGCGCCGATGCAGCCCCGGCGGGGGGACATTGAGGTGGTCACCAGCGTGGCCTTCAGCCCGGACGTCACACGGCTGGCCTATGCGTCGGAGGTCATGACGGTGTGGGAATAGAACGCGCTCACGGGGGAAGAGGCGCTCCCGCAGCCGCTGCGGCGGCACGCTAAGGTGTTTACTAGCGTGGCCTTTAACCATGTGCTGGCATGTGCGTCGGAGGGCAAGACACTACGGGTGTGGAACGCACTCACGGGGGAAGAGGCGCCGATGCAGCCCCTGCGGGGGGACATAGAGGTGGTCACCAGCGTGGCCTTCAGCCCGGACGTCACACGGCTGGCCTATGCGTCGGAGGACGAGACGGTGGGGGAATAGAACGCGCTCACGGGGGAAGAGGCGCCGATGCAGCCGCTGCGGCGGCACATTGAGGTGTTTACTAGCGTGGCCTTTAACCCGGACGGCAAGCGGCTGACTAGTGCGTCCTATGACAAGACACTACGGGTGTGGGACGCGCTAACGGGGGAGTAGGTGCAGCCGCAGCCGCTAAAGGGGCACAGTGAGGTGGTCACCAGCGTGGCCTTCAGCCCCGACGTCACGCAGCTAGTCAGTGCGACGGAGATCAAGACGGTGCGGGTGTGGAACGCACTCACGGGGGAAGAGGCGCCGATGCAGCCCCTGCGGGGGCACATTGAGGTGGTCACCAGCGTGGCCTTCAGCCCGGACGGCAAACGGCTGGCTTGTGCGTCGGAGGACAAGACGGTGCGGGTGTGGAACGCGCTCACGGGGGAAGAGGCGCTCCCGCAGCCGCTGCGGGGGCACACTTAGGTGGTCACTAGCGTGGCCTTCAGCCCGGACGGCACGCGGCTGGCATGTGCATCGGAGGGCAAGACACTACGGGTGTGGGACGCGCTAACGGGGGAAGAAGTGCTGCCGCATCCGCTGCGGGGGCACACTGGGATGGTCACCAGCGTGGCCTCTAGTCCGGACGGCAAGCACCTGGCCAGTGCGTCGGAGGACAAAACGGTGCGGGTGCGGAACGCGCTGACGGGGGGGGAGGCGCCGATGCAGCCCATGCGGGGGCACATTGAGGTGGTCACCAGCGTTAACTTTAGCCCCGACGGCACGCGGCTGGCCTGTGCAGCGGAGGACAAGACGGTGCGGGTGTGGAACGCGCTCACGGGGGAAGAGGCGCCGATGCAGCCCCGGCGGGGGGACATTGAGGTGGTCACCAGCGTGGCCTTCAGCCCGGACGTCACACGGCTGGCCTATGCGTCGGAGGACGAGACGGTGGGGGAATAGAACGCGCTCACGGGGGAAGAGGCGCCGATGCAGCCGCTGCGGCGGCACATTGAGGTGTTTACTAGCGTGGCCTTTAACCCGGACGGCAAGCGGCTGACTAGTGCGTCCTATGACAAGACACTACGGGTGTGGGACGCGCTAACGAGGGAGTAGGTGCAGCCGCAGCCGCTAAAGGGGCACAGCGAGGTGGTCACCAGCGTGGCCTTCAGCCCCGACGTCACGCAGCTAGTCAGTGCGACGGAGATCAAGACGGTGCGGGTGTGGAACGCACTCACGGGGGAAGAGGCGCCGATGCAGCCCCTGCGGGGGCACATTGAGGTGGTCACCAGCGTGGCCTTCAGCCCGGACGGCAAACGGCTGGCTTGTGCGTCGGAGGACAAGACGGTGCGGGTGTGGAACGCGCTCACGGGGGAAGAGGCGCTCCCGCAGCCGCTGCGGGGGCACACTTAGGTGGTCACTAGCGTGGCCTTCAGCCCGGACGGCACGCGGCTGGCATGTGCATCGGAGAGCAAGACACTACGGGTGTGGGACGCGCTAACGGGGGAAGAAGTGCTGCCGCATCCGCTGCGGGGGCACACTGGGATGGTCACCAGCGTGGCCTCTAGTCCGGACGGCAAGCACCTGGCCAGTGCGTCGGAGGACAAGACGGTGCGGGTGCGGAACGCGCTGACGGGGGGGGAGGCGCCGATGCAGCCCATGCGGGGGCACATTGAGGTGGTCACCAGCGTTAACTTTAGCCCCGACGGCACGCGGCTGGCCTGTGCAGCGGAGGACAAGACGGTGCGGGTGTGGAACGCGCTCACGGGGGAAGAGGC
Organism: Tetraselmis striata; assembly: GCA_006384855.1. Taxonomy (NCBI): domain Eukaryota; kingdom Viridiplantae; phylum Chlorophyta; class Chlorodendrophyceae; order Chlorodendrales; family Chlorodendraceae; genus Tetraselmis; species Tetraselmis striata. Next base: position 149,478 of record VCJN01002948.1, on the reverse strand, counting down.
GCCGATGCAGCCCCGGCGGGGGGACATTGAGGTGGTCACCAGCGTGGCCTTCATCCCGGACGGCAAACGGCTGGCCTGTGTGTCGGAGGACAAGACGGTAGGGGTGCGGAACGCGCTCACGGGGGAGGAGGCGCAGCGGCTTCGGGGGGGCAGGCGCACGCGGTTGGTCAGTGCGTCGAAGGACAAAAGACGGTGCGGGTGTGGAACGCACTCACGGGGGAAGAGGCGCCGATGCAGCCCCTGCGGGGGCACATTGAGGTGGTCACCAGCGTGGCCTTCAGCCCGGACGGCAAACGGCTGGCTTGTGCGTCGGAGGACAAGACGGTGCGGGTGTGGAACGCGCTCACGGGGGAAGAGGCGCTCCCGCAGCCGCTGCGGGGGCACACTTAGGTGGTCACTAGCGTGGCCTTCAGCCCGGACGGCACGCGGCTGGCATGTGCATCGGAGGGCAAGACACTACGGGTGTGGGACGCGCTAACGGGGGAAGAAGTGCTGCCGCATCCGCTGCGGGGGCACACTGGGATGGTCACCAGCGTGGCCTCTAGTCCGGACGGCAAGCACCTGGCCAGTGCGTCGGAGGACAAGACGGTGCGGGTGCGGAACGCGCTGACGGGGGGGGAGGCGCCGATGCAGCCCATGCGGGGGCACATTGAGGTGGTCACCAGCGTTAACTTTAGCCCCGACGGCACGCGGCTGGCCTGTGCAGCGGAGGACAAGACGGTGGGGGAATAGAACGCGCTCACGGGGGAAGAGGCGCCGATGCAGCCCCGGCGGGGGGACATTGAGGTGGTCACCAGCGTGGCCTTCATCCCGGACGGCAAACGGCTGGCCTGTGTGTCGGAGGACAAGACGGTAGGGGTGCGGAACGCGCTCACGGGGGAGGAGGCGCAGCGGCTTCGGGGGGGCAGGCGCACGCGGTTGGTCAGTGCGTCGAAGGACAAAAGACGGTGCGGGTGTGGAACGCACTCACGGGGGAAGAGGCGCCGATGCAGCCCCTGCGGGGGCACATTGAGGTGGTCACCAGCGTGGCCTTCAGCCCGGACGGCAAACGGCTGGCTTGTGCGTCGGAGGACAAGACGGTGCGGGTGTGGAACGCGCTCACGGGGGAAGAGGCGCTCCCGCAGCCGCTGCGGGGGCACACTTAGGTGGTCACTAGCGTGGCCTTCAGCCCGGACGGCACGCGGCTGGCATGTGCATCGGAGGGCAAGACACTACGGGTGTGGGACGCGCTAACGGGGGAAGAAGTGCTGCCGCATCCGCTGCGGGGGCACACTGGGATGGTCACCAGCGTGGCCTCTAGTCCGGACGGCAAGCACCTGGCCAGTGCGTCGGAGGACAAGACGGTGCGGGTGCGGAACGCGCTGACGGGGGGGGAGGCGCCGATGCAGCCCATGCGGGGGCACATTGAGGTGGTCACCAGCGTTAACTTTAGCCCCGACGGCACGCGGCTGGCCTGTGCAGCGGAGGACAAGACGGTGCGGGTGTGCAACGCGCTCACGGGGGAAGAGGCGCCGATGCAGCCCCTGCGGGGGCACATTGAGGTGGTCACCAGCGTGGCCTTCATCCCGGACGGCAAACGGCTGGCCTGTGTGTCGGAGGACAAGACGGTAGGGGTGCGGAACGCGCTCACGGGGGAGGAGGCGCAGCGGCCTTGGGGGGGGCAGGCGCACGCGGTTGGTCAGTGCGTCGAAGGACAAAAGACGGTGCGGGTGTGGAACGCACTCACGGGGGAAGAGGCGCCGATGCAGCCCCTGCGGGGGCACATTGAGGTGGTCACCAGCGTGGCCTTCAGCCCGGACGGCAAACGGCTGGCTTGTGCGTCGGAGGACAAGACGGTGCGGGTGTGGAACGCGCTCACGGGGGAAGAGGCGCTCCCGCAGCCGCTGCGGGGGCACACTTAGGTGGTCACTAGCGTGGCCTTCAGCCCGGACGGCACGCGGCTGGCATGTGCATCGGAGGGCAAGACACTACGGGTGTGGGACGCGCTAACGGGGGAAGAAGTGCTGCCGCATCCGCTGCGGGGGCACACTGGGATGGTCACCAGCGTGGCCTCTAGTCCGGACGGCAAGCACCTGGCCAGTGCGTCGGAGGACAAGACGGTGCGGGTGCGGAACGCGCTGACGGGGGGGGGGGCGCCGATGCAGCCCATGCGGGGGCACATTGAGGTGGTCACCAGCGTTAACTTTAGCCCCGACGGCACGCGGCTGGCCTGTGCAGCGGAGGACAAGACGGTGCGGGTGTGGAACGCGCTCACGGGGAAGGAGGCGCCGATGCAGCCCCTGCGGGGGCACATTGAGGTGGTCACCAGCGTGGCCTTCATCCCGGACGGCAAACGGCTGGCCTGTGTGTCGGAGGACAAGACGGTAGGGGTGCGGAACGCTCACGGGGGAGGAGGCGCAGCGGCTTCGGGGGGGCAGGCGCACGCGGTTGGTCAGTGCGTCGAAGGACAAAAGACGGTGCGGGTGTGGAACGCACTCACGGGGGAAGAGGCGCCGATGCAGCCCCTGCGGGGGCACATTGAGGTGGTCACCAGCGTGGCCTTCAGCCCGGACGGCAAACGGCTGGCTTGTGCGTCGGAGGACAAGACGGTGCGGGTGTGAAACGCGCTCACGGGGGAAGAGGCGCTCCCGCAGCCGCTGCGGGGGCACACTTAGGTGGTCACTAGCGTGGCCTTCAGTCCGGACGGCAAGCAACATGTCAGTGCGTCCGAGGACAAGACGGTGCGGGTGCGGAACGCACTCACGGGGGGGGGGGAGGCGCAGCCGCACCCGCTGCGGGGGTACATTGAGGTGGTCAACCGCTTGGCCTTCAGCCCCGACGGCACGCGGCTGGCCTGTGCAGCGGATGACAAGACGGTGCGGGTGTGGAACGCGCTCACGGGGGAAGAGGCGCTGCCGCAGCAGCTGCGGCGGCACACCGAAGTGGTCACTAGCGTGGCCTTCAGCCCGGACGGCACGCGGCAAGCCCGTGCGTCGGAGGACAAGACGGTGCGGGTGTGGAACGCACTCACGGGGGAAGAGGCGCCGATGCAGCCCCTGCGGGGGCACATTGAGGTGGTCACCAGCGTGGCCTTCAGCCCGGACGGCACACGGCTGGCCTATGCGTCGGAGGACAAGTCGGTGGGGGAATAGAACTCGCTCACGGGGGAAGAGGCGCTCCCGCAGCCGCTGCGGGGGCACACCGAAGTGGTCACTAGCTTGGCCTTCAGCCCGGACGGCAAGCGGCTGACCAGTGCGTCCTATGACAAGACACTACAGGTTAAGGACGCGCTAACGGGGGACGAGGCGCTACCGCAGCCGCTGAAGGGGCACACTGAGGTGGTCACCAGCGTGGCCTTCAGCCCGGACGGCACGCGGCAAGCCCGTGCGTCGGCAGACTGGACGGTGCGGGTGTGGAACGCACTCACGGGGGAGGAGGCGCCGATGCAGCCCCTGCGGGGGCACATTGAGGTGGTCACTAGCGTGGCCTTCAGCCCGGACGGCAAACGGCTGGCCTGTGTGTCGGAGAACAAGACGGTAGGGGTAGGGGTAGGGGAAGAGGCGCTCCCGCATCCGCTGCGGCGGCACACTGAGGTGTTTACTAGCGTGGCCTTCAGCCCGGACGGCAACCGGCTGACCAATGCGTCCTATGAAAAGACACTGCGGGTGTGGGACGCGCTAACGAGGGAGGAGGCGCTACCGCAGCCGCTGAAGGGGCACACTGAGGTGGTCACCAGCGTGGCCTTCAGTCCGGACGGCACGCAGCAAGCCCGTGCGCGGGCAGACTGGACGGTGCGGGTGTGGAACGCGCTCACGGGGGAGGGGGGAGGCGCAGCCGCACCCGCTGCGGGGGTACATTGAGGTGGTCAACCGCTTGTCCTTCAGCCCAGACAGCACGCGGCTGGTCAATGCGTCGGAGGACAAGACGGTGCGGGTGTGGAACGCGCTCACGGGGGAAGAGGCGCCGATGCAGCCCCTGAAGGGGCACACTGAGGTGGTCACCAGCGTGGCCTTCAGCCCGGACGGCACGCGGCTGGCTAGTGCGTCGAGGGACAAGACACTACGGCTGTGGAACGCGATCACGGGGGAAGAAGTGCTGCCGCAGCCGCTGCGGGGGCAAACTGAGGTGGTCACCAGCGTGGCCTTCAGCCCGGACGGCAAGCAACATGTCAGTGCGTCGGAGGACAAGACGGCGCGGGCGCGGAACGAACTCACGGGGGGGGGGAGGCGCAGCCGCACCCGCTGCGGGGGTACATTGAGGTGGTCAACCGCTTGGCCTTCAGCCCCGACGGCACGCGGCTGGCCTGTGCAGCGGAGGACAAGACGGTGCGGGTGTGGAACGCGCTCACGGGGGAAGAGGCGCTGCCGCAGCAGCTGCGGCGGCACACCGAAGTGGTCACTAGCGTGGCCTTCAGCCCGGACGGCAAGCGGCTGGCCTGTGCGTCGGAGAACAAGACGGTGCGGGTGTGGAACGCGCTCACGGGGGAAAGGGCGCCGATGCAGCCTCTGAAGGGGCACACTGAGGTGGTCACCAGCGTGGCCTTCAGCCCGGACGGCACGCGGCTGGCTAGTGCGTCGAGGGACAAGACACTACAGCTGTGGAACGCGATCACGGGGGAAGAAGTGCTGCCGCATTCGCTGCGGGGGCAAACTGAGGTGGTCACCAGCGTGGCCTTCAGCCCGGACGGCAAGCAACATGTCAGTGCGTCGGAGGACAAGACGGCGCGGGCGCGGAACGCACTCACGGGGGGGGGGGGAGGCGCAGCCGCACCCGCTGCGGGGGTACATTGAGGTGGTCATCTGCTTGGCCTTCAGCCCCGACGGCACGCGGCTGGCCTGTGCAGCGGAGGACAAGACGGTGCGGGTGTGGAACGCGCTCACGGGGGAAGAGGCGCTCCCGCAGCAGCTGCGGCGGCACACCGAAGTGGTCACTAGCGTGGCCTTCAGCCCGGACGGCAAGCGGCTGGCCTGTGCGTCGGAGAACAAGACGGTGCGGGTGTGGAACGCGCTCACGGGGGAAAGGGCGCCGATGCAGCCTCTGAAGGGGCACACTGAGGTGGTCACCAGCGTGGCCTTCAGCCCGGACGGCACGCGGCTGGCTAGTGCGTCGAGGGACAAGTCGGTGGGGGAATAGAACTCGCTCACGGGGGAAGAGGCGCTCCCGCAGCCGCTGCGGGGGCACACCGAAGTGGTCACTAGCTTGGCCTTCAGCCCGGACGGCAAGCGGCTGACCAGTGCGTCCTATGACAAGACACTACAGGTTAAGGACGCGCTAACGGGGGACGAGGCGCTACCGCAGCCGCTGAAGGGGCACACTGAGGTGGTCACCAGCGTGGCCTTCAGCCCGGACGGCACGCGGCAAGCCCGTGCGTCGGCAGACTGGACGGTGCGGGTGTGGAACGCACTCACGGGGGAGGAGGCGCCGATGCAGCCCCTGCGGGGGCACATTGAGGTGGTCACTAGCGTGGCCTTCAGCCCGGACGGCAAACGGCTGGCCTGTGTGTCGGAGAACAAGACGGTAGGGGTAGGGGTAGGGGAAGAGGCGCTCCCGCATCCGCTGCGGCGGCACACTGAGGTGTTTACTAGCGTGGCCTTCAGCCCGGACGGCAACCGGCTGACCAATGCGTCCTATGAAAAGACACTGCGGGTGTGGGACGCGCTAACGAGGGAGGAGGCGCTACCTCAGCCGCTGAAGGGGCACACTGAGGTGGTCACCAGCGTGGCCTTCAGTCCGGACGGCACGCAGCAAGCCCGTGCGCGGGCAGACTGGACGGTGCGGGTGTGGAACGCGCTCACGGGGGAGGGGGGAGGCGCAGCCGCACCCGCTGCGGGGGTACATTGAGGTGGTCAACCGCTTGTCCTTCAGCCCAGACAGCACGCGGCTGGTCAATGCGTCGGAGGACAAGACGGTGCGGGTGTGGAACGCGCTCACGGGGGAAGAGGCGCCGATGCAGCCCCTGAAGGGGCACACTGAGGTGGTCACCAGCGTGGCCTTCAGCCCGGACGGCACGCGGCTGGCTAGTGCGTCGAGGGACAAGACACTACGGCTGTGGAACGCGATCACGGGGGAAGAAGTGCTGCCGCAGCCGCTGCGGGGGCAAACTGAGGTGGTCACCAGCGTGGCCTTCAGCCCGGACGGCAAGCAACATGTCAGTGCGTCGGAGGACAAGACGGCGCGGGCGCGGAACGAACTCACGGGGGGGGGGAGGCGCAGCCGCACCCGCTGCGGGGGTACATTGAGGTGGTCAACCGCTTGGCCTTCAGCCCCGACGGCACGCGGCTGGCCTGTGCAGCGGAGGACAAGACGGTGCGGGTGTGGAACGCGCTCACGGGGGAAGAGGCGCTGCCGCAGCAGCTGCGGCGGCACACCGAAGTGGTCACTAGCGTGGCCTTCAGCCCGGACGGCAAGCGGCTGGCCTGTGCGTCGGAGAACAAGACGGTGCGGGTGTGGAACGCGCTCACGGGGGAAAGGGCGCCGATGCAGCCTCTGAAGGGGCACACTGAGGTGGTCACCAGCGTGGCCTTCAGCCCGGACGGCACGCGGCTGGCTAGTGCGTCGAGGGACAAGACACTACAGCTGTGGAACGCGATCACGGGGGAAGAAGTGCTGCCGCATTCGCTGCGGGGGCAAACTGAGGTGGTCACCAGCGTGGCCTTCAGCCCGGACGGCAAGCAACATGTCAGTGCGTCGGAGGACAAGACGGCGCGGGCGCGGAACGCACTCACGGGGGGGGGGGGAGGCGCAGCCGCACCCGCTGCGGGGGTACATTGAGGTGGTCATCTGCTTGGCCTTCAGCCCCGACGGCACGCGGCTGGCCTGTGCAGCGGAGGACAAGACGGTGCGGGTGTGGAACGCGCTCACGGGGGAAGAGGCGCTCCCGCAGCAGCTGCGGCGGCACACCGAAGTGGTCACTAGCGTGGCCTTCAGCCCGGACGGCAAGCGGCTGGCCTGTGCGTCGGAGAACAAGACGGTGCGGGTGTGGAACGCGCTCACGGGGGAAAGGGCGCCGATGCAGCCTCTGAAGGGGCACACTGAGGTGGTCACCAGCGTGGCCTTCAGCCCGGACGGCACGCGGCTGGCTAGTGCGTCGAGGGACAAGACACTACAGCTGTGGAACGCGATCACGGGGGAAGAAGTACTGCCGCACCCGCTGCGGGGGCAAACTGAGGTGGTCACCAGCGTGGCCTTCAGCCCGGACGGCAAGCAACATGTCAGTGCGTCGGAGGACAACACGGCGCGGGCGCGGAACGCACTCACGGGGGGGGGGGGGAGGCGCAGCCGCACCCGCTGCGGGGGTACATTGAGGTGGTCATCTGCTTGGCCTTCAGCCCCGACGGCACGCGGCTGGCCTGTGCAGCGGAGGACAAGACGGTGCGGGTGTGGAACGCGCTCACGGGGGAAGAGGCGCTCCCGCAGCAGCTGCGGCGGCACACCGAAGTGGTCACTAGCGTGGCCTTCAGCCCGGACGGCAAGCGGCTGGCCTGTGCGTCGGAGAACAAGACGGTGCGGGTGTGGAACGCGCTCACGGGGGTGGAGGTGCAGCCGCTGCCATTGCGGGGGCACACTAAGATGGTCACCAGCGTGGCCTTCAGTCCGGACCGCAAGCAACTGGTCAGTGCGTCGGAAGACAAGACGGTGCGGTGTGTGGAACGAGGTGACGGGGGGGGGGGAGGCGCTGCCACGGCCGCTGCAGCGGCCCACTGAGGTGGTCACCAGCGTGGCCTTCAACCCAGACGGCACACGGCTAGGCAGTGCGTCGGAGAACAAGACGGTGCGGGTGTGGAACGCGCTCACGGGGGAAGAGGCGCCGATGTAACCGATGCGGGGGCACACCGAGGTGATCACGAGGGTGGCCTTCAGCCCGGACGGCACGCGTCTGGCATGTGCGTCGGAGGGCAAGACGGTGCGGGTGTGGAACGCGATCACGGGGGAAGTGCTGCCGCAGCCGCTGCGGGGGCACACTGGGATGGTCACCAGCGTGGCCTCTAGTCCGGACGGCAAGCACCTGGCCAGTGCGTCGGAGGACAAGACGGTGCGGGTGCGGAACGCGCTCACGGGGGCTGAGGCGCAGCCGCGCCCCCCGCAGGGGCACACTGAGGTGGTCACCAGCGTTTCCTTCAGCCCGGACGGCCCGCGGCTGGTCAGTGCGTCGAGGGACAAATTACTACGGGTGTGGAACGCGATCACGGGGGAAGAAGTGCTGCCGCAGCCGCTGCGGGGGCACACTAAGGATGTCACTAGCGTGGCCTTCAGTCCGGACGGCAAGCAACTGGCCATTGCGTCGGAGGACAAGACGGTGCGGGTGCGGAACGCACTCACGGGGGAAGAGGCGCCGATGCAGCCCATGCGGGGGCACATAGAGGTGGTCACCAGCGTGGCATTCAGCCCGGACGGCACACGGCTGGCCTATGCGTCGGAGGACAAGACGGTGGGGGAATAGAACGCGCTCACGGGGGAAGAGGCGCTCCCGCATCCGCTGCGGCGGCACACTGAGGTGTTTACTAGCGTGGCCTTCAGCCCGGACGGCAAGCGGCTTACTAGTGCGTCCTATGACAAGACACTACGGGTGTGGGACGCGCTAACGGGGGAGGAGGCGCTGCCGCACCCGCTGAAGGGGCACACTGAGGTGGTCACCAGCGTGGCCTTCAGCCCGGACGGCACACGGCTGGCCTATGCGTCGGAGGACAAGACGGTGGGGGAATAGAACGCGCTCACGGGGGAAGAGGCGCTCCCGCATCCGCTGCGGCGGCACACTGAGGTGTTTACTAGCGTGGCCTTCAGCCCGGACGGCAACCGGCTGACCAATGCGTCCTATGACAAGACACTGCGGGTGTGGGACGCGCTAACGGGGGAGGAGGCGCTACCGCAGCCGCTGAAGGGGCACACTGAGGTGGTCACCAGCGCGGCCTTCAGTCCGGACGGCACGCAGCAAGCCCGTGCGTCGGCAGACTGGACGGTGCGGGTGTGGAACGCGCTCACGGGGGAGGAGGCGCTGCTGCATCCGATGCGGGGGCACACTGAGGTGGTCACTAGCATGGCCTGCAGCCCGGACAACAAGCGATTGGCATGTGCGTTCTATGACAACACTACGGGTGTGGGACGCGCTCACAGGGGAAAGGGCGCCGATGCAGCCTCTGAAGGGGCACACTGAGGTGGTCACCAGCGTGGCCTTCAGCCCGGACGGCACGCGGCTGGCTAGTGCGTCGAGGGACAAGACACTACAGCTGTGGAACGCGATCACGGGGGAAGAAGTACTGCCGCACCCGCTGCGGGGGCAAACTGAGGTGGTCGCCAGCGTGGCCTTCAGCCCGGACGGCAAGCAACATGTCAGTGCGTCGGAGGACAACACGGCGCGGGCGCGGAACGCACTCACGGGGGGGGGGGAGGCGCAGCCGCACCCGCTGCGGGGGTTCATTGAGGTGGTCAACCGCTTGTCCTTCAGCCCAGACAGCACGCGGCTGGTCAATGCGTCGGAGGACAAGACGGTGCGGGTGTGGAACGCGCTCACGGGGGAAGAGGCGCCGATGCAGTCCCTGAAGGGGCACACTGAGGTGGTCACCAGCGTGGCCTTCAGCCCGGACGGCACGCGGCTGGCTAGTGCGTCGAGGGACAAGACACTACGGCTGTGGAACGCGATCACGGGGGAAGAAGTGCTGCCGCAGCCGCTGCGGGGGCAAACTGAGGTGGTCACCAGCGTGGCCTTCAGCCCGGACGGCAAGCAACATGTCAGTGCGTCGGAGGACAACACGGCGCGGGCGCGGAACGCACTCACGGGGGGGGGGGAGGCGCAGCCGCACCCGCTGCGGGGGTACATTGAGGTGGTCAACCGCTTGGCCTTCAGCCCCGACGGCACGCGGCTGGCCTGTGCGTCGGAGAACAAGACGGTGCGGGTGTGGAACGCGCTCACGGGGGAAGAGGCGCCGATGCAGCCGCTGCGGGGCACACTAAGGTGGTCACCAGCGTGGCCTTCAGCCCGGACGGCACGCGGCTGGCATGTGCGTCCTATGACAAGACACTACGGGTGTGGAACGCGATCTCGGGGGAAGAAGTGTCGCCGCACACGCTGCGCGGGCACACTGGGATGGTCACCTGCGTGGCCTCTAGTCCGGACGGCAAGCACCTGGCCAGTGCGTCGGAGGACAAGACGGTGCGGGTGCGGAACGCGCTGACGGGGGGGGAGCGCTGCCGCGCCCCCCGCCCGGGCCTACTGAGGTGGTCACCAGCGTTTCCTTCAGCCCGGACGGCCCGCGGCTGGTCGGTGCGTCGAGGGACAAATTACTACGGGTGTGGAACGCGGTCACAGGGGAAGAAGTGCTGCCGCAGCCGCTGCGGGGGCACACTAAGGTTGTCACTAGCGTGGCCTTCAGTCCGGACGGCAAGCAACTGGCCCGTGCGTCCGCGAGGCCAGGACAAGACGGTGCGGCTGCGGTTTGCGCTCACACGGGGGGAGGCGCAGCGGCGTCGGGGGGGCACGCGCAGGCGGCTGGTCAGTGCGTCGGAGGACAAGACGGTGCGGGTGTGGAACGCACTCACGGGGAAAGCGGCGCCGATGCAGCCCATGCGGGAACACATTGAGGTGGTCGCCATTGTGGCCTTCAGCCCGGACGGCAAACGGCTGGCTTGTGCGTCGGAGGACAAGACGGTAGGGGTGTGGAACGCGCTCACGGGGGAAGAGGCGCTCCCGCAGCCGCTGCGGGGGCACACTAAGGTGGTCACCAGCGTGGCCTCTAGTCCGGACGGCAAGCACCTGGCCAGTGCGTCGGAGGACAAGACGGTGCGGGTGCGGAACGCGCTCACGGGGGGGGGAGGCGCAGCGGCGTCGGGGGGCAGGCGCACGCGGTTGGTCAGTGCGTCGGAGGACAAGACGGTGCGGGTGGAACGCACTCACGGGGAAGAGGCGCCGATGCAGCCCATGCGGGGGCACATTAAGGTGGTCACCAGCGTGGCCTTCAGCCCGGACGTCACACGGCTGGCCTATGCGTCAAAGGACAAGACGGTGGGGGAATAGAACGCGCTCACGGGGGAAGAGGCGCCGATGTAACCGATGCGGGGGCACACCGAGGTGATCACGAGGGTGGCCTTCAGCCCGGACGGCACGCGTCTGGCATGTGCGTCGGAGGGCAAGACGGTGCGGGTGTGGAACGCGATCACGGGGGAAGTGCTGCCGCAGCCGCTGCGGGGGCACACTGGGATGGTCACCAGCGTGGCCTCTAGTCCGGACGGCAAGCACCTGGCCAGTGCGTCGGAGGACAAGACGGTGCGGGTGCGGAACGCGCTCACGGGGGCTGAGGCGCAGCCGCGCCCCCCGCAGGGGCACACTGAGGTGGTCACCAGCGTTTCCTTCAGCCCGGACGGCCCGCGGCTGGTCAGTGCGTCGAGGGACAAATTACTACGGGTGTGGAACGCGATCACGGGGGAAGAAGTGCTGCCGCAGCCGCTGCGGGGGCACACTAAGGATGTCACTAGCGTGGCCTTCAGTCCGGACGGCAAGCAACTGGCCATTGCGTCGGAGGACAAGACGGTGCGGGTGCGGAACGCACTCACGGGGGAAGAGGCGCCGATGCAGCCCATGCGGGGGCACATAGAGGTGGTCACCAGCGTGGCATTCAGCCCGGACGGCACACGGCTGGCCTATGCGTCGGAGGACAAGACGGTGGGGGAATAGAACGCGCTCACGGGGGAAGAGGCGCTCCCGCATCCGCTGCGGCGGCACACTGAGGTGTTTACTAGCGTGGCCTTCAGCCCGGACGGCAAGCGGCTTACTAGTGCGTCCTATGACAAGACACTACGGGTGTGGGACGCGCTAACGGGGGAGGAGGCGCTGCCGCACCCGCTGAAGGGGCACACTGAGGTGGTCACCAGCGTGGCCTTCAGCCCGGACGGCACACGGCTGGCCTATGCGTCGGAGGACAAGACGGTGGGGGAATAGAACGCGCTCACGGGGGAAGAGGCGCTCCCGCATCCGCTGCGGCGGCACACTGAGGTGTTTACTAGCGTGGCCTTCAGCCCGGACGGCAACCGGCTGACCAATGCGTCCTATGACAAGACACTGCGGGTGTGGGACGCGCTAACGGGGGAGGAGGCGCTACCGCAGCCGCTGAAGGGGCACACTGAGGTGGTCACCAGCGCGGCCTTCAGTCCGGACGGCACGCAGCAAGCCCGTGCGTCGGCAGACTGGACGGTGCGGGTGTGGAACGCGCTCACGGGGGAGGAGGCGCTGCTGCATCCGATGCGGGGGCACACTGAGGTGGTCACTAGCATGGCCTGCAGCCCGGACAACAAGCGATTGGCATGTGCGTTCTATGACAACACTACGGGTGTGGGACGCGCTCACAGGGGAAAGGGCGCCGATGCAGCCTCTGAAGGGGCACACTGAGGTGGTCACCAGCGTGGCCTTCAGCCCGGACGGCACGCGGCTGGCTAGTGCGTCGAGGGACAAGACACTACAGCTGTGGAACGCGATCACGGGGGAAGAAGTACTGCCGCACCCGCTGCGGGGGCAAACTGAGGTGGTCGCCAGCGTGGCCTTCAGCCCGGACGGCAAGCAACATGTCAGTGCGTCGGAGGACAACACGGCGCGGGCGCGGAACGCACTCACGGGGGGGGGGGAGGCGCAGCCGCACCCGCTGCGGGGGTTCATTGAGGTGGTCAACCGCTTGTCCTTCAGCCCAGACAGCACGCGGCTGGTCAATGCGTCGGAGGACAAGACGGTGCGGGTGTGGAACGCGCTCACGGGGGAAGAGGCGCCGATGCAGTCCCTGAAGGGGCACACTGAGGTGGTCACCAGCGTGGCCTTCAGCCCGGACGGCACGCGGCTGGCTAGTGCGTCGAGGGACAAGACACTACGGCTGTGGAACGCGATCACGGGGGAAGAAGTGCTGCCGCAGCCGCTGCGGGGGCAAACTGAGGTGGTCACCAGCGTGGCCTTCAGCCCGGACGGCAAGCAACATGTCAGTGCGTCGGAGGACAACACGGCGCGGGCGCGGAACGCACTCACGGGGGGGGGGAGGCGCAGCCGCACCCGCTGCGGGGGTACATTGAGGTGGTCAACCGCTTGGCCTTCAGCCCCGACGGCACGCGGCTGGCCTGTGCGTCGGAGAACAAGACGGTGCGGGTGTGGAACGCGCTCACGGGGGAAGAGGCGCCGATGCAGCCGCTGCGGGGCACACTAAGGTGGTCACCAGCGTGGCCTTCAGCCCGGACGGCACGCGGCTGGCATGTGCGTCCTATGACAAGACACTACGGGTGTGGAACGCGATCTCGGGGGAAGAAGTGTCGCCGCACACGCTGCGCGGGCACACTGGGATGGTCACCTGCGTGGCCTCTAGTCCGGACGGCAAGCACCTGGCCAGTGCGTCGGAGGACAAGACGGTGCGGGTGCGGAACGCGCTGACGGGGGGGGAGCGCTGCCGCGCCCCCCGCCCGGGCCTACTGAGGTGGTCACCAGCGTTTCCTTCAGCCCGGACGGCCCGCGGCTGGTCGGTGCGTCGAGGGACAAATTACTACGGGTGTGGAACGCGGTCACAGGGGAAGAAGTGCTGCCGCAGCCGCTGCGGGGGCACACTAAGGTTGTCACTAGCGTGGCCTTCAGTCCGGACGGCAAGCAACTGGCCCGTGCGTCCGCGAGGCCAGGACAAGACGGTGCGGCTGCGGTTTGCGCTCACACGGGGGGAGGCGCAGCGGCGTCGGGGGGGCACGCGCAGGCGGCTGGTCAGTGCGTCGGAGGACAAGACGGTGCGGGTGTGGAACGCACTCACGGGGAAAGCGGCGCCGATGCAGCCCATGCGGGAACACATTGAGGTGGTCGCCATTGTGGCCTTCAGCCCGGACGGCAAACGGCTGGCTTGTGCGTCGGAGGACAAGACGGTAGGGGTGTGGAACGCGCTCACGGGGGAAGAGGCGCTCCCGCAGCCGCTGCGGGGGCACACTAAGGTGGTCACCAGCGTGGCCTCTAGTCCGGACGGCAAGCACCTGGCCAGTGCGTCGGAGGACAAGACGGTGCGGGTGCGGAACGCGCTCACGGGGGGGGGAGGCGCAGCGGCGTCGGGGGGGCAGGCGCACGCGGTTGGTCAGTGCGTCGGAGGACAAGACGGTGCGGGTGGAACGCACTCACGGGGAAGAGGCGCCGATGCAGCCCATGCGGGGGCACATTAAGGTGGTCACCAGCGTGGCCTTCAGCCCGGACGTCACACGGCTGGCCTATGCGTCAAAGGACAAGACGGTGGGGGAATAGAACGCGCTCACGGGGGAAGAGGCGCTCCCGCAGCCGCTGTGGCGGCACACTGAGGTGTTTACTAGCGTGGCCTTCAGCCCGGACGGCAAGCGGCTGACTAGTGCCTCCTATGACCAGACACTACGGATGTGGGACGCGCTAACGGGGGAGGAGGCGCTGCCGCAGCCGCTGAAGGGGCACACTGAGGTGGTCACCAGCGTGGCCTTCAGCCCCGACGGCCCGCGGCAGGTCAGTGCAGCGGAGGACAAGACGGTGCGGGTGTGGCACGCCCTCACGGGGGAAGAGGCGCCGATGCAGCCCCTGCGGGGGCACATTGAGGTGGTCACCAGCGTGGCCTTCAGCCCGGACGGCAAACGCCTGGCCTGTGTGTCGGACAAGACGGTAGGGGTGCGGAACGCGCTCACGGGGGCGGAGGCGCAGCGGCTTCGGGGGGGCACGCGCACGCGGTTGGTCAGTGCGTCGGAGGACAAGACGGTGCGGGTGTGGAACGCGCTCACGGGGGGGGGAGGCGCAGCGGCGTCGGGGGGGCAGGCGCTCGCGGTTGGTCAGTGCGTCGGAGGACAAGACGGTGCGGGTGCGGAACGCGCTCACGGGGGGGGAGGCGCAGCGGCGTCGGGGGGGCAGGCGCTCGCGGTTGGTCAGTGCGTCGGAGGACAAGACGGTGCGGGTGTGGAACGCACTCACGGGGGAGAGGCGCCGATGCAGCCGCTGCGGGGGCACATTAAGGTGGTCACCAGCGTGGCCTTCAGCCCGGACGGCACACGGCTGGCCTATGCGTCAAAGGACAAGACGGTGGGGGAATAGAACGCGCTCACGGGGGAAGAGGCGCTCCCGCAGCCGCTGTGGCGGCACACTGAGGTGTTTACTAGCGTGGCCTTCAGCCCGGACGGCAAGCGGCTGACTAGTGCCTCCTATGACCAGACACTACGGATGTGGGACGCGCTAACGGGGGAGGAGGCGCTGCCGCAGCCGCTGAAGGGGCACAGTGAGGTGGTCACCAGCGTGGCCTTCAGCCCCGACGGCCCGCGGCAGGTCAGTGCGACGGAGATCAAGACGGTGCGGGTGTAGAACGCACTAACGGGGGAAGAGGCGCCGATGCAGCCCCTGCGGGGGCACATTGAGGTGGTCACCAGCGTGGCCTTCAGCCCAGACGGCACGCGCATGGCATGTGCGTGGGAGGGCAAGACACTACGGGTGTGGAACGCGATCACGGGGGAAGAAGTGCCGCCGCACCCGCTGCGGGGGCACGCTGGGATGGTCACCAGCGCGGCCTTCAGTCCGGACGGCAAGCACCTAGCCAGTGCGTCGGAGGACAAGACGGTGCGGGTGCGGGACGCGCTCACGGGGGGGGGGGGGGGAGGCGCAGCCGCGCCCCCCGCAGGGGCACACTGAGGTGGTCACCAGCGTGGCCTTCAGCCCGGACGGCCCGCGGCTGGTCAGTGCGTCGAGGGACAAATTACTACGGGTGTGGAACGCGCTCACGGGGGAAGAAGTGCTGCCGCAGCCGCTGCGGGGGCACACTAAGGTTGTCACTAGCGTGGCCTTCAGTCCGGACGGCAAGCAACATGTCAGTGCGTCGGAGGACAAGACGGTGCGGGTGCGGAACGCACTCACGGGGGGGGGGAGGCGCAGCCGCACCCGCTGCGGGGGTACATTGAGGTGGTCAACCGCTTGGCCTTCAGCCCCGACGGCACGCGGCTGGCCTGTGCAGCGGAGGACAAGACGGTGCGGGTGTGGAACGCGCTCACGGGGGAAGAGGCGCTGCCGCAGCAGCTGCGGCGGCACACCGAAGTGGTCACTAGCGTGGCCTTCAGCCCGGACGGCACGCGGCAAGCCCGTGCGTCGGAGGACAAGACGGTGCGGGTGTGGAACGCACTCACGGGGGAAGAGGCGCCGATGCAGCCCCTGCGGGGGCACATTGAGGTGGTCACCAGCGTGGCCTTCAGCCCGGACGGCACACGGCTGGCCTATGCGTCGGAGGACAAGTCGGTGGGGGAATAGAACTCGCTCACGGGGGAAGAGGCGCTCCCGCAGCCGCTGCGGGGGCACACCGAAGTGGTCACTAGCTTGGCCTTCAGCCCGGACGGCAAGCGGCTGACCAGTGCGTCCTATGACAAGACACTACAGGTTAAGGACGCGCTAACGGGGGACGAGGCGCTACCGCAGCCGCTGAAGGGGCACACTGAGGTGGTCACCAGCGTGGCCTTCAGCCCGGACGGCACGCGGCAAGCCCGTGCGTCGGCAGACTGGACGGTGCGGGTGTGGAACGCACTCACGGGGGAGGAGGCGCCGATGCAGCCCCTGCGGGGGCACATTGAGGTGGTCACTAGCGTGGCCTTCAGCCCGGACGGCAAACGGCTGGCCTGTGTGTCGGAGAACAAGACGGTAGGGGTAGGGGTAGGGGAAGAGGCGCTCCCGCATCCGCTGCGGCGGCACACTGAGGTGTTTACTAGCGTGGCCTTCAGCCCGGACGGCAACCGGCTGACCAATGCGTCCTATGAAAAGACACTGCGGGTGTGGGACGCGCTAACGGGGGAGGAGGCGCTACCGCAGCCGCTGAAGGGGCACACTGAGGTGGTCACCAGCGTGGCCTTCAGTCCGGACGGCACGCAGCAAGCCCGTGCGCGTGCAGACTGGACGGTGCGGGTGTGGAACGCGCTCACGGGGGAGGGGGGAGGCGCAGCCGCACCCGCTGCGGGGGTACATTGAGGTGGTCAACCGCTTGTCCTTCAGCCCAGACAGCACGCGGCTGGTCAATGCGTCGGAGGACAAGACGGTGCGGGTGTGGAACGCGCTCACGGGGGAAGAGGCGCCGATGCAGCCCCTGAAGGGGCACACTGAGGTGGTCACCAGCGTGGCCTTCAGCCCGGACGGCACGCGGCTGGCTAGTGCGTCGAGGGACAAGACACTACGGCTGTGGAACGCGATCACGGGGGAAGAAGTGCTGCCGCAGCCGCTGCGGGGGGCAAACTGAGGTGGTCACCAGCGTGGCCTTCAGCCCGGACGGCAAGCAACATGTCAGTGCGTCGGAGGACAAGACGGCGCGGGCGCGGAACGCACTCACGGGGGGGGGGAGGCGCAGCCGCACCCGCTGCAGGGGTACATTGAGGTGGTCAACCGCTTGGCCTTCAGCCCCGACGGCACGCGGCTGGCCTGTGCAGCGGAGGACAAGACGGTGCGGGTGTGGAACGCGCTCACGGGGGAAGAGGCGCTGCCGCAGCAGCTGCGGCGGCACACCGAAGTGGTCACTAGCGTGGCCTTCAGCCCGGACGGCAAGCGGCTGGCCTGTGCGTCGGAGAACAAGACGGTGCGGGTGTGGAACGCGCTCACGGGGGAAAGGGCGCCGATGCAGCCTCTGAAGGGGCACACTGAGGTGGTCACCAGCGTGGCCTTCAGCCCGGACGGCACGCGGCTGGCTAGTGCGTCGAGGGACAAGACACTACAGCTGTGGAACGCGATCACGGGGGAAGAAGTACTGCCGCACCCGCTGCGGGGGCAAACTGAGGTGGTCACCAGCGTGGCCTTCAGCCCGGACGGCAAGCAACATGTCAGTGCGTCGGAGGACAAGACGGCGCGGGCGCGGAACGCACTCACGGGGGGGGGGGGGGAGGCGCAGCCGCACCCGCTGCGGGGGTACATTGAGGTGGTCATCTGCTTGGCCTTCAGCCCCGACGGCACGCGGCTGGCCTGTGCAGCGGAGGACAAGACGGTGCGGGTGTGGAACGCGCTCACGGGGGAAGAGGCGCTCCCGCAGCAGCTGCGGCGGCACACCGAAGTGGTCACTAGCGTGGCCTTCAGCCCGGACGGCAAGCGGCTGGCCTGTGCGTCGGAGAACAAGACGGTGCGGGTGTGGAACGCGCTCACGGGGGTGGAGGTGCAGCCGCTGCCATTGCGGGGGCACACTAAGATGGTCACCAGCGTGGCCTTCAGTCCGGACCGCAAGCAACTGGTCAGTGCGTCGGAAGACAAGACGGTGCGGTGTGTGGAACGAGGTGACGGGGGGGGGGAGGCGCTGCCACGGCCGCTGCAGCGGCCCACTGAGGTGGTCACCAGCGTGGCCTTCAACCCAGACGGCACACGGCTAGGCAGTGCGTCGGAGAACAAGACGGTGCGGGTGTGGAACGCGCTCACGGGGGAAGAGGCGCCAAAGTAACCGATGCGGGGGCACACCGAGGTGATCACGAGGGTGGCCTTCAGCCCGGACGGCACGCGTCTGGCATGTGCGTCGGAGGGCAAGACGGTGCGGGTGTGGAACGCGATCACGGGGGAAGTGCTGCCGCAGCCGCTGCGGGGGCACACTGGGATGGTCACCAGCGTGGCCTCTAGTCCGGACGGCAAGCACCTGGCCAGTGCGTCGGAGGACAAGACGGTGCGGGTGCGGAACGCGCTCACGGGGGCTGAGGCGCAGCCGCGCCCCCCGCAGGGGCACACTGAGGTGGTCACCAGCGTTTCCTTCAGCCCGGACGGCCCGCGGCTGGTCAGTGCGTCGAGGGACAAATTACTACGGGTGTGGAACGCGATCACGGGGGAAGAAGTGCTGCCGCAGCCGCTGCGGGGGCACACTAAGGATGTCACTAGCGTGGCCTTCAGTCCGGACGGCAAGCAACTGGCCATTGCGTCGGAGGACAAGACGGTGCGGGTGCGGAACGCACTCACGGGGGAAGAGGCGCCGATGCAGCCCATGCGGGGGCACAGTGAGGTGGTCACCAGCGTGGCATTCAGCCCGGACGGCACACGGCTGGCCTATGCGTCGGAGGACAAGACGGTGGGGGAATAGAACGCGCTCACGGGGGAAGAGGCGCTCCCGCATCCGCTGCGGCGGCACACTGAGGTGTTTACTAGCGTGGCCTTCAGCCCGGACGGCAACCGGCTGACCAATGCGTCCTATGACAAGACACTACGGGTGTGGGACGCGCTAACGGGGGAGGAGGCGCTGCCGCACCCGCTGAAGGGGCACACTGAGGTGGTCACCAGCGTGGCCTTCAGCCCGGACGGCACACGGCTGGCCTATGCGTCGGAGGACAAGACGGTGGGGGAATAGAACGCGCTCACGGGGGAAGAGGCGCTCCCGCATCCGCTGCGGCGGCACACTGAGGTGTTTACTAGCGTGGCCTTCAGCCCGGACGGCAACCGGCTGACCAATGCGTCCTATGACAAGACACTGCGGGTGTGGGACGCGCTAACGGGGGAGGAGGCGCTACCGCAGCCGCTGAAGGGGCACACTGAGGTGGTCACCAGCGCGGCCTTCAGTCCGGACGGCACACGGCTGGCCTATGCGTCGGAGGACAAGACGGTGGGGGAATAGAACGCGCTCACGGGGGAAGAGGCGCTCCCGCATCCGCTGCGGCGGCACACTGAGGTGTTTACTAGCGTGGCCTTCAGCCCGGACGGCAAGCGGCTGACTAGTGCGTCCTATGACAAGACACTACGGGTGTGGGACGCGCTAACGGGGGAGGAGGCGCTGCCGCACCCGCTGAAGGGGCACACTGAGGTGGTCACCAGCGTGGCCTTCAGCCCGGACGGCACACGGCTGGCCTATGCGTCGGATTACAAGACGGTGGGGGAATAGAACGCGCTCACGGGGGAAGAGGCGCTCCCGCATCCGCTGCGGCGGCACACTGAGGTGTTTACTAGCGTGGCCTTCAGCCCGGACGGCAACCGGCTGACCAATGCGTCCTATGACAAGACACTGCGGGTGTGGGACGCGCTCACAGGGGAAAGGGCGCCGATGCAGCCTCTGAAGGGGCACACTGAGGTGGTCACCAGCGTGGCCTTCAGCCCGGACGGCACGCGGCTGGCAAGTGCGTCGAGGGACAAGACACTACAGCTGTGGAACGCGATCACGGGGGAAGAAGTACTGCCGCACCCGCTGCGGGGGCAAACTGAGGTGGTCGCCAGCGTGGCCTTCAGCCCGGACGGCAAGCAACATGTCAGTGCGTCGGAGGACAACACGGCGCGGGCGCGGAACGCACTCACGGGGGGGGGGGGGGAGGCGCAAGCCGCACCCGCTGCGGGGGTTCATTGAGGTGGTCAACCGCTTGTCCTTCAGCCCAGACAGCACGCGGCTGGTCAATGCGTCGGAGGACAAGACGGTGCGGGTGTGGAACGCGCTCACGGGGGAAGAGGCGCCGATGCAGCCCCTGAAGGGGCACACTGAGGTGGTCACCAGCGTGGCCTTCAGCCCGGACGGCACGCGGCTGGCTAGTGCGTCGAGGGACAAGACACTACGGCTGTGGAACGCGATCACGGGGGAAGAAGTGCTGCCGCAGCCGCTGCGGGGGCAAACTGAGGTGGTCACCAGCGTGGCCTTCAGCCCGGACGGCAAGCAACATGTCAGTGCGTCGGAGGACAACACGGCGCGGGCGCGGAACGCACTCACGGGGGGGGGGGAGGCGCAGCCGCACCCGCTGCGGGGGTACATTGAGGTGGTCAACCGCTTGGCCTTCAGCCCCGACGGCACGCGGCTGGCCTGTGCGTCGGAGAACAAGACGGTGCGGGTGTGGAACGCGCTCACGGGGGAAAGGGCGCCGATGCAGCCGCTGCGGGGCACACTAAGGTGGTCACCAGCGTGGCCTTCAGCCCGGACGGCACGCGGCTGGCATGTGCGTCCTATGACAAGACACTACGGGTGTGGAACGCGATCTCGGGGGAAGAAGTGTTCGCCGCACACGCTGCGCGGGCACACTGGGATGGTCACCTGCGTGGCCTCTCAGTCCGGACGGGCAAGCACCTGGCCAGATGCGTCGGAGGACAAGACGGTGCGGGTGCGGAAACGAACGCTGACGGGGGGGAAGCGCTAGCCGCGCCCCCCGCCCGGGCCTACTTGAGGGGGTCACCAGCGTTTTCCTTCAGCCCGGAACGGCCCGCGGCTGGTCGGTGGCGTTCGACTGGAACAAGATTACTACGGGTTGTGGAACGCTGGTCACAGGGGAAGAAGTGCTGCGCCGCTAGCCGCTGCCGGGGGGCACACATAAGGTTGTCACTGCGTTGGCCTCAGTACCGGACGGCAAGCAACTGGCCCGTTTGCGTCCGCCCGAGGGCCAGGACAAGACGGTGCGGCTGCGGTTTGCGCTCACAACGGGGGAAGGCGCAGCGGACGTCGGGGGGGCACGCGCAGGCGGCTGGTCAGATGCCGTCGGAGGGAACAAGACAGGTGCGGGTGTGGAAAACGCACTCACGGGGAAAGCGGCGCCGATGCAGCCATGCGGGAACACATTGAGGTGGTCGCCATTGTGGCCTTACAGCCCGGACGGCAAACGGCTGGCTTGTGCGTCGGAGGACAAGACGGTAGGGGGGAAGGAAACGCGCTCACGGGGGGGAAGAGGCGCTCCCGCAAAGCCGCTGCGGGGGCACAACTGAAGGTGGTCACCAGACGCGTGGGCCTCTAGTCCGGACGGGCCAAGACACCTGGCAAGTGCGTCGGAGGACATAGCACCGGTTCAGCGGGTGCGGAACGCGCTCACGGGGGGGGGAGAGGCGACAGCGGCGTCGGGGGGGCAGGCGCACGCGGTTGGTCAGTGCGTCGGAGGACAAGACGGTGCGGGTGGAACGCACTCACGGCGGAAGACGGCCCGCCGATTGCAGCCCCATGCGGGGGCACATTAAGGTGGTCACCCAGCGTGGGCCTTCAAGCCCGGACGTCACACGGCTGGCCTATGCTGTCAAAGGACAAGGACGGTGGGGGAATAGAACGCGCTCACGGTGGAAGAGGCGCTCCCGCAGCCGCTGTGGCGGCACACTGAGGTGTTTACTAGCGTGGCCTTCAGCCCGGACGGCAAGCGGCTGACTAGTGCGTCCTATGACAAGACACTACGGGTGTGGGACGCGCTAACGGGGGAGGAGGGCGCTGCCGCACCCGCTGAAGGGGCACACTGAGTGGTCACCAGCGTGGCCTTCAGCCCGGACGGCACACGGCTGGCCTATGCGTCGGAGGACAAGACGGTGGGGGAATAGAAACGCGCTCACGGGGGAAGAGGCGCTCCCGCATCCGCTGCGGCCCCCGGACACACTGAAGTGTTTACTAGCGTGGCCCCTTCAGGCCCGGACGGCAAAGATCCGCTGACCAATGCGGACCCCTATGACAAGACACTAGCCGGGTGTGGGACGCTCGCTAACGGGGGAGGTAGGCGCTACCGCAGGCCGCTGAAGGTGGCACCACTGAGGTGGATCACCAGCGCGGGCCTTCAGTTCCGCGACGGCACGCAGCCAAGCCCGTTGCGTCGGCGACTGGACGGTGCGGGTGTGGAAACGCGCTCAACGGGGGAGGAGGCGCTGCTGCATCCGATGCGGGGGCACACTTGAGGTGGTCACTAGCATGGCCTGCAGCCCGGACAACAAGCGATTGGCATGTGCGTTCTATGACAACACTACGGGTGTGGGACGCGCTCACAGGGGAAAGGGCGCGATGCAGCCTCTGAAGGGGCACACTGAGGTGGTCACCAGCGTGGCCTTCAGCCCGGACGGGCACGGCGGCGGCTAGTGCGTCGAGGGACAATGACACTTTTTTTACTACGCCCTGTGGAACGCGATCACGGGGGGAACGAAGTACTGCGTCAACCCGCTGCGGGGGACAACGTGAGGTGGTTCGCCAGCGTGGCCTTCAGCCCGGACGGGCAAGCAACATGTCAGTGCGTCGGAGGACAACCGGCGCGGGGCGGAACGCACTCACGCGGGGGGGGGGGGAGGCGCAGCCGCACCCGCTGCGGGGGGGTACATTGAGGTGGTCAACCGCTTGCCTTCAGCCCAGACAGCACGCGGCTGGTCAATGCGTCGGAGGACAAGACGGTGCGGGTGTGGAACGCGCTCACGGGGGAAGAGGCGCCGATGCAGCCCCTGAAGGGGCACACTGAGGTGGTCACCAGCGTGGCCTTCAGCCCGGACGGCACGCGGCTGGCTAGTGCGTCGAGGGACAAGACACTACGGCTGTGGAACGCGATCACGGGGGAAGAAGTGCTGCCGCAGCCGCTGCGGGGGCAAACTGAGGTGGTCACCAGCGTGGCCTTCAGCCCGGACGGCAAGCAACATGTCAGTGCGTCGGAGGACAACACGGCGCGGGCGCGGAACGCACTCACGGGGGGGGGGAGGCGCAGCCGCACCCGCTGCGGGGGTACATTGAGGTGGTCAACCGCTTGGCCTTCAGCCCCGACGGCACGCGGCTGGCCTGTGCGTCGGAGAACAAGACGGTGCGGGTGTGGAACGCGCTCACGGGGGGAAAGGGCGCCGATGCAGCCGCTGCGGGGCACACTAAGGTGGTCACCAGCGTGGCCTTCAGCCCGGACGGCACGCGGCTGGCATGTGCGTCCTATGACAAGACACTACGGGTGTGGAACGCGATCTCGGGGGAAGAAGTGTCGCCGCACACGCTGCGCGGGCACACTGGGATGGTCACCTGCGTGGGCCTCTAGTCCGGACGGCAAGCACCTGGCCAGTGCGTCGGAGGACAAGACGGTGCGGGTGCGGAACGCGCTGACGGGGGGGAAGCGCTGCCGCGCCCCCCGCCCGGGCCTACTGAGGTGGTCACCAGCGTTTCCTTCAGCCCGGACGGCCCGCGGCTGGTCGGTGCGTCGAGGGACAAATTACTACGGGTGTGGAACGCGGTCACAGGGGAAGAAGTGCTGCCGCAGCCGCTGCGGGGGCACACTAAGGTTGTCACTAGCGTGGCCTTCAGTCCGGACGGCAAGCAACTGGCCCGTGCGTCCGCGAGGCCAGGACAAGACGGTGCGGCTGCGGTTTGCGCTCACACGGGGGGAGGCGCAAGCGGCGTCGGGGGGGCACGCGCAGGCGGCTGGTCAGTGCGTCGGAGGACAAGACGGTGCGGGTGTGGAACGCACTCACGGGGAAAGCGGCGCCCGATGCAGCCCATGCGGGGGAACACATTGAGGTCGGTCGCCATTGTGGCCCTTCAGCCCCCGGACGGCAAACGGCTGGCTTGTGCGTCGGAGGACAAGACGGTAGGGGTGTGGAACGCGCTCACGGGGGAAGAGGCGCTCCCGCAGCCGCTGCGGGGGCACACTAAGGTGGTCACACCAGCGTTGGCCTCTAGTCCGGACGGCAAGCACCTGGCCAGTGCGTCGGAGGACAAGACGGTGCGGGTGCGGAAACGCGCTCACGGGGGGGGAGGCGGCAGCGGCGTCGGGGGGCAGGCGCACGCGGTTGGTCAGTGCGTCGGAGGACAAGACGGTGCGGGTGGAACGCACTCACGGGGAAGAGGCGCCGATGCAGCCCATGCGGGGGCACATTAAGGTGGTCACCAGCGTGGCCTTCAGCCCGGACGTCACACGGCTGGCCTATGCGTCAAAGGACAAGACGGGTGGGGGAATAGAACGCGCTCACGGGGAAGAGGCGCTCCCGCAGCCGCTGTGGCGGCACACTGAGGTGTTTACTAGCGTGGCCTTCAGCCCGGACGGCAAGCGGCTGACTAGTGCCTCCTATGACCAGACACTACGGATGTGGGACGCGCTAACGGGGGAGGAGGCGCTGCCGCAGCCGCTGAAGGGGCACACTGAGGTGGTCACCAGCGTGGCCTTCAGCCCCGACGGCCCGCGGCAGGTCAGTGCAGCGGAGGACAAGACGGTGCGGGTGTGGCACGCCCTCACGGGGGAAGAGGCGCCGATGCAGCCCCTGCGGGGGGCACATTGAGGTGGTCACCAGCGTGGCCTTCAGCCCGGACGGCAAACGCCTGGCCTGTGTGTCGGACAAGACGGTAGGGTGCGGAACGCGCTCACGGGGGCGGAGGCGCAGCGGCTTCGGGGGGGCACGCGCACGCGGTTGGTCAGTGCGTCGGAGGACAAGACGGTGCGGGTGTGGAACGCGCTCACGGGGGGGGAGGCGCAGCGGCGTCGGGGGGCAGGCGCTCGCGGTTGGTCAGTGCGTCGGAGGACAAGACGGTGCGGGTGCGGAACGCGCTCACGGGGGGGGAGGCGCAGCGGCGTCGGGGGGGCAGGCGCTCGCGGTTTGGTCAGTGCGTCGGAGGACAAGACGGTGCGGGTGTGGAACGCACTCACGGGGGAGAGGCGCCGATGCAGCCGCTGCGGGGGCACATTAAGGTGGTCACCAGCGTGGCCTTCAGCCCGGACGGCACACGGCTGGCCTATGCGTCAAAGGACAAGACGGTGGGGGAATAGAACGCGCTCACGGGGGAAGAGGCGCTCCGCAGCCGCTGTGGCGGCACACTGAGGTGTTTACTAGCGTGGCCTTCAGCCCGGACGGCAAGCGGCTGACTAGTGCCTCCTATGACCAGACACTACGGATGTGGGACGCGCTAACGGGGGAGGAGGCGCTGCCGCAGCCGCTGAAGGGGCACAGTGAGGTGGTCACCAGCGTGGCCTTCAGCCCCGACGGCCCGCGGCAGGTCAGTGCGACGGAGATCAAGACGGTGCGGGTGTAGAACGCACTAACGGGGGAAGAGGCGCCGATGCAGCCCCTGCGGGGGCACATTGAGGTGGTCACCAGCGTGGCCTTCAGCCCAGACGGCACGCGCATGGCATGTGCGTGGGAGGGCAAGACACTACGGGTGTGGAACGCGATCACGGGGGAAGAAGTGCCGCCGCACCCGCTGCGGGGGCACGCTGGGATGGTCACCAGCGCGGCCTTCAGTCCGGACGGCAAGCACCTAGCCAGTGCGTCGGAGGACAAGACGGTGCGGGTGCGGGACGCGCTCACGGGGGGGGGGGGGGGAGGCGCAGCCGCGCCCCCCGCAGGGGCACACTGAGGTGGTCACCAGCGTGGCCTTCAGCCCGGACGGCCCGCGGCTGGTCAGTGCGTCGAGGGACAAATTACTACGGGTGTGGAACGCGCTCACGGGGGAAGAAGTGCTGCCGCAGCCGCTGCGGGGGCACACTAAGGTTGTCACTAGCGTGGCCTTCAGTCCGGACGGCAAGCAACATGTCAGTGCGTCGGAGGACAAGACGGTGCGGGTGCGGAACGCACTCACGGGGGGGGGGGAGGCGCAGCCGCACCCGCTGCGGGGGTACATTGAGGTGGTCAACCGCTTGGCCTTCAGCCCCGACGGCACGCGGCTGGCCTGTGCAGCGGAGGACAAGACGGTGCGGGTGTGGAACGCGCTCACGGGGGAAGAGGCGCTGCCGCAGCAGCTGCGGCGGCACACCGAAGTGGTCACTAGCGTGGCCTTCAGCCCGGACGGCACGCGGCAAGCCCGTGCGTCGGAGGACAAGACGGTGCGGGTGTGGAACGCACTCACGGGGGAAGAGGCGCCGATGCAGCCCCTGCGGGGGCACATTGAGGTGGTCACCAGCGTGGCCTTCAGCCCGGACGGCACACGGCTGGCCTATGCGTCGGAGGACAAGTCGGTGGGGGAATAGAACTCGCTCACGGGGAAGAGGCGCTCCCGCAGCCGCTGCGGGGGCACACCGAAGTGGTCACTAGCTTGGCCTTCAGCCCGGACGGCAAGCGGCTGACCAGTGCGTCCCTATGACAAGACACTACAGGTTAAGGACGCGCTAACGGGGGACGAGGCGCTACCGCAGCCGCTGAAGGGGCACACTGAGGTGGTCACCAGCGTGGCCTTCAGCCCGGACGGCACGCGGCAAGCCCGTGCGTCGGCAGACTGGACGGTGCGGGTGTGGAACGCACTCACGGGGGAGGAGGCGCCGATGCAGCCCCTGCGGGGGCACATTGAGGTGGTCACTAGCGTGGCCTTCAGCCCGGACGGCAAACGGCTGGCCTGTGTGTCGGAGAACAAGACGGTAGGGGTAGGGGTAGGGGAAGAGGCGCTCCCGCATCCGCTGCGGCGGCACACTGAGGTGTTTACTAGCGTGGCCTTCAGCCCGGACGGCAACCGGCTGACCAATGCGTCCTATGAAAAGACACTGCGGGTGTGGGACGCGCTAACGGGGGAGGAGGCGCTACCGCAGCCGCTGAAGGGGCACACTGAGGTGGTCACCAGCGTGGCCTTCAGTCCGGACGGCACGCAGCAAGCCCGTGCGCGTGCAGACTGGACGGTGCGGGTGTGGAACGCGCTCACGGGGGAGGGGGGAGGCGCAGCCGCACCCGCTGCGGGGGTACATTGAGGTGGTCAACCGCTTGTCCTTCAGCCCAGACAGCACGCGGCTGGTCAATGCGTCGGAGGACAAGACGGTGCGGGTGTGGAACGCGCTCACGGGGGAAGAGGCGCCGATGCAGCCCCTGAAGGGGCACACTGAGGTGGTCACCAGCGTGGCCTTCAGCCCGGACGGCACGCGGCTGGCTAGTGCGTCGAGGGACAAGACACTACGGCTGTGGAACGCGATCACGGGGGAAGAAGTGCTGCCGCAGCCGCTGCGGGGGCAAACTGAGGTGGTCACCAGCGTGGCCTTCAGCCCGGACGGCAAGCAACATGTCAGTGCGTCGGAGGACAAGACGGCGCGGGCGCGGAACGCACTCACGGGGGGGGGGAGGCGCAGCCGCACCCGCTGCAGGGGTACATTGAGGTGGTCAACCGCTTGGCCTTCAGCCCCGACGGCACGCGGCTGGCCTGTGCAGCGGAGGACAAGACGGTGCGGGTGTGGAACGCGCTCACGGGGGAAGAGGCGCTGCCGCAGCAGCTGCGGCGGCACACCGAAGTGGTCACTAGCGTGGCCTTCAGCCCGGACGGCAAGCGGCTGGCCTGTGCGTCGGAGAACAAGACGGTGCGGGTGTGGAACGCGCTCACGGGGGAAAGGGCGCCGATGCAGCCTCTGAAGGGGCACACTGAGGTGGTCACCAGCGTGGCCTTCAGCCCGGACGGCACGCGGCTGGCTAGTGCGTCGAGGGACAAGGACACTACAGCTGTGGAACGCGATCACGGGGGAAGAAGTACTGCCGCACCCGCTGCGGGGGCAAACTGAGGTGGTCACCAGCGTGGCCTTCAGCCCGGACGGCAAGCAACATGTCAGTGCGTCGGAGGACAAGACGGCGCGGGCGCGGAACGCACTCACGGGGGGGGGGGGGGAGGCGCAGCCGCACCCGCTGCGGGGGTACATTGAGGTGGTCATCTGCTTGGCCTTCAGCCCCGACGGCACGCGGCTGGCCTGTGCAGCGGAGGACAAGACGGTGCGGGTGTGGAACGCGCTCACGGGGGAAGAGGCGCTCCCGCAGCAGCTGCGGCGGCACACCGAAGTGGTCACTAGCGTGGCCTTCAGCCCGGACGGCAAGCGGCTGGCCTGTGCGTCGGAGAACAAGACGGTGCGGGTGTGGAACGCGCTCACGGGGGTGGAGGTGCAGCCGCTGCCATTGCGGGGGCACACTAAGATGGTCACCAGCGTGGCCTTCAGTCCGGACCGCAAGCAACTGGTCAGTGCGTCGGAAGACAAGACGGTGCGGTGTGTGGAACGAGGTGACGGGGGGGGGGAGGCGCTGCCACGGCCGCTGCAGCGGCCCACTGAGGTGGTCACCAGCGTGGCCTTCAACCCAGACGGCACACGGCTAGGCAGTGCGTCGGAGAACAAGACGGTGCGGGTGTGGAACGCGCTCACGGGGGAAGAGGCGCCAAAGTAACCGATGCGGGGGCACACCGAGGTGATCACGAGGGTGGCCTTCAGCCCGGACGGCACGCGTCTGGCATGTGCGTCGGAGGGCAAGACGGTGCGGGTGTGGAACGCGATCACGGGGGAAGTGCTGCCGCAGCCGCTGCGGGGGCACACTGGGATGGTCACCAGCGTGGCCTCTAGTCCGGACGGCAAGCACCTGGCCAGTGCGTCGGAGGACAAGACGGTGCGGGTGCGGAACGCGCTCACGGGGGCTGAGGCGCAGCCGCGCCCCCCGCAGGGGCACACTGAGGTGGTCACCAGCGTTTCCTTCAGCCCGGACGGCCCGCGGCTGGTCAGTGCGTCGAGGGACAAATTACTACGGGTGTGGAACGCGATCACGGGGGAAGAAGTGCTGCCGCAGCCGCTGCGGGGGCACACTAAGGATGTCACTAGCGTGGCCTTCAGTCCGGACGGCAAGCAACTGGCCATTGCGTCGGAGGACAAGACGGTGCGGGTGCGGAACGCACTCACGGGGGAAGAGGCGCCGATGCAGCCCATGCGGGGGCACAGTGAGGTGGTCACCAGCGTGGCATTCAGCCCGGACGGCACACGGCTGGCCTATGCGTCGGAGGACAAGACGGTGGGGGAATAGAACGCGCTCACGGGGGAAGAGGCGCTCCCGCATCCGCTGCGGCGGCACACTGAGGTGTTTACTAGCGTGGCCTTCAGCCCGGACGGCAACCGGCTGACCAATGCGTCCTATGACAAGACACTACGGGTGTGGGACGCGCTAACGGGGGAGGAGGCGCTGCCGCACCCGCTGAAGGGGCACACTGAGGTGGTCACCAGCGTGGCCTTCAGCCCGGACGGCACACGGCTGGCCTATGCGTCGGAGGACAAGACGGTGGGGGAATAGAACGCGCTCACGGGGGAAGAGGCGCTCCCGCATCCGCTGCGGCGGCACACTGAGGTGTTTACTAGCGTGGCCTTCAGCCCGGACGGCAACCGGCTGACCAATGCGTCCTATGACAAGACACTGCGGGTGTGGGACGCGCTAACGGGGGAGGAGGCGCTACCGCAGCCGCTGAAGGGGCACACTGAGGTGGTCACCAGCGCGGCCTTCAGTCCGGACGGCACACGGCTGGCCTATGCGTCGGAGGACAAGACGGTGGGGGAATAGAACGCGCTCACGGGGGAAGAGGCGCTCCCGCATCCGCTGCGGCGGCACACTGAGGTGTTTACTAGCGTGGCCTTCAGCCCGGACGGCAAGCGGCTGACTAGTGCGTCCTATGACAAGACACTACGGGTGTGGGACGCGCTAACGGGGGAGGAGGCGCTGCCGCACCCGCTGAAGGGGCACACTGAGGTGGTCACCAGCGTGGCCTTCAGCCCGGACGGCACACGGCTGGCCTATGCGTCGGATTACAAGACGGTGGGGGAATAGAACGCGCTCACGGGGGAAGAGGCGCTCCCGCATCCGCTGCGGCGGCACACTGAGGTGTTTACTAGCGTGGCCTTCAGCCCGGACGGCAACCGGCTGACCAATGCGTCCTATGACAAGACACTGCGGGTGTGGGACGCGCTCACAGGGGAAAGGGCGCCGATGCAGCCTCTGAAGGGGCACACTGAGGTGGTCACCAGCGTGGCCTTCAGCCCGGACGGCACGCGGCTGGCAAGTGCGTCGAGGGACAAGACACTACAGCTGTGGAACGCGATCACGGGGGAAGAAGTACTGCCGCACCCGCTGCGGGGGCAAACTGAGGTGGTCGCCAGCGTGGCCTTCAGCCCGGACGGCAAGCAACATGTCAGTGCGTCGGAGGACAACACGGCGCGGGCGCGGAACGCACTCACGGGGGGGGGGGGGAGGCGCAGCCGCACCCGCTGCGGGGGTTCATTGAGGTGGTCAACCGCTTGTCCTTCAGCCCAGACAGCACGCGGCTGGTCAATGCGTCGGAGGACAAGACGGTGCGGGTGTGGAACGCGCTCACGGGGGAAGAGGCGCCGATGCAGCCCCTGAAGGGGCACACTGAGGTGGTCACCAGCGTGGCCTTCAGCCCGGACGGCACGCGGCTGGCTAGTGCGTCGAGGGACAAGACACTACGGCTGTGGAACGCGATCACGGGGGAAGAAGTGCTGCCGCAGCCGCTGCGGGGGCAAACTGAGGTGGTCACCAGCGTGGCCTTCAGCCCGGACGGCAAGCAACATGTCAGTGCGTCGGAGGACAACACGGCGCGGGCGCGGAACGCACTCACGGGGGGGGGGGAGGCGCAGCCGCACCCGCTGCGGGGGTACATTGAGGTGGTCAACCGCTTGGCCTTCAGCCCCGACGGCACGCGGCTGGCCTGTGCGTCGGAGAACAAGACGGTGCGGGTGTGGAACGCGCTCACGGGGGAAAGGGCGCCGATGCAGCCGCTGCGGGGCACACTAAGGTGGTCACCAGCGTGGCCTTCAGCCCGGACGGCACGCGGCTGGCATGTGCGTCCTATGACAAGACACTACGGGTGTGGAACGCGATCTCGGGGGAAGAAGTGTCGCCGCACACGCTGCGCGGGCACACTGGGATGGTCACCTGCGTGGCCTCTAGTCCGGACGGCAAGCACCTGGCCAGTGCGTCGGAGGACAAGACGGTGCGGGTGCGGAACGCGCTGACGGGGGGGAAGCGCTGCCGCGCCCCCCGCCCGGGCCTACTGAGGTGGTCACCAGCGTTTCCTTCAGCCCGGACGGCCCGCGGCTGGTCGGTGCGTCGAGGGACAAATTACTACGGGTGTGGAACGCGGTCACAGGGGAAGAAGTGCTGCCGCAGCCGCTGCGGGGGCACACTAAGGTTGTCACTAGCGTGGCCTTCAGTCCGGACGGCAAGCAACTGGCCCGTGCGTCCGCGAGGCCAGGACAAGACGGTGCGGCTGCGGTTTGCGCTCACACGGGGGGAGGCGCAGCGGCGTCGGGGGGGCACGCGCAGGCGGCTGGTCAGTGCGTCGGAGGACAAGACGGTGCGGGTGTGGAACGCACTCACGGGGAAAGCGGCGCCGATGCAGCCCATGCGGGAACACATTGAGGTGGTCGCCATTGTGGCCTTCAGCCCGGACGGCAAACGGCTGGCTTGTGCGTCGGAGGACAAGACGGTAGGGGTGTGGAACGCGCTCACGGGGGAAGAGGCGCTCCCGCAGCCGCTGCGGGGGCACACTAAGGTGGTCACCAGCGTGGCCTCTAGTCCGGACGGCAAGCACCTGGCCAGTGCGTCGGAGGACAAGACGGTGCGGGTGCGGAACGCGCTCACGGGGGGGGGAGGCGCAGCGGCGTCGGGGGGGCAGGCGCACGCGGTTGGTCAGTGCGTCGGAGGACAAGACGGTGCGGGTGGAACGCACTCACGGGGAAGAGGCGCCGATGCAGCCCATGCGGGGGCACATTAAGGTGGTCACCAGCGTGGCCTTCAGCCCGGACGTCACACGGCTGGCCTATGCGTCAAAGGACAAGACGGTGGGGGAATAGAACGCGCTCACGGGGGAAGAGGCGCTCCCGCAGCCGCTGTGGCGGCACACTGAGGTGTTTACTAGCGTGGCCTTCAGCCCGGACGGCAAGCGGCTGACTAGTGCGTCCTATGACAAGACACTACGGGTGTGGGACGCGCTAACGGGGGAGGAGGCGCTGCCGCACCCGCTGAAGGGGCACACTGAGGTGGTCACCAGCGTGGCCTTCAGCCCGGACGGCACACGGCTGGCCTATGCGTCGGAGGACAAGACGGTGGGGGAATAGAACGCGCTCACGGGGGAAGAGGCGCTCCCGCATCCGCTGCGGCGGCACACTGAGGTGTTTACTAGCGTGGCCTTCAGCCCGGACGGCAACCGGCTGACCAATGCGTCCTATGACAAGACACTGCGGGTGTGGGACGCGCTAACGGGGGAGGAGGCGCTACCGCAGCCGCTGAAGGGGCACACTGAGGTGGTCACCAGCGCGGCCTTCAGTCCGGACGGCACGCAGCAAGCCCGTGCGTCGGCAGACTGGACGGTGCGGGTGTGGAACGCGCTCACGGGGGAGGAGGCGCTGCTGCATCCGATGCGGGGGCACACTGAGGTGGTCACTAGCATGGCCTGCAGCCCGGACAACAAGCGATTGGCATGTGCGTTCTATGACAACACTACGGGTGTGGGACGCGCTCACAGGGGAAAGGGCGCCGATGCAGCCTCTGAAGGGGCACACTGAGGTGGTCACCAGCGTGGCCTTCAGCCCGGACGGCACGCGGCTGGCTAGTGCGTCGAGGGACAAGACACTACAGCTGTGGAACGCGATCACGGGGGAAGAAGTACTGCCGCACCCGCTGCGGGGGCAAACTGAGGTGGTCGCCAGCGTGGCCTTCAGCCCGGACGGCAAGCAACATGTCAGTGCGTCGGAGGACAACACGGCGCGGGCGCGGAACGCACTCACGGGGGGGGGGGGGGAGGCGCAGCCGCACCCGCTGCGGGGGTTCATTGAGGTGGTCAACCGCTTGTCCTTCAGCCCAGACAGCACGCGGCTGGTCAATGCGTCGGAGGACAAGACGGTGCGGGTGTGGAACGCGCTCACGGGGGAAGAGGCGCCGATGCAGCCCCTGAAGGGGCACACTGAGGTGGTCACCAGCGTGGCCTTCAGCCCGGACGGCACGCGGCTGGCTAGTGCGTCGAGGGACAAGACACTACGGCTGTGGAACGCGATCACGGGGGAAGAAGTGCTGCCGCAGCCGCTGCGGGGGCAAACTGAGGTGGTCACCAGCGTGGCCTTCAGCCCGGACGGCAAGCAACATGTCAGTGCGTCGGAGGACAACACGGCGCGGGCGCGGAACGCACTCACGGGGGGGGGGAGGCGCAGCCGCACCCGCTGCGGGGGTACATTGAGGTGGTCAACCGCTTGGCCTTCAGCCCCGACGGCACGCGGCTGGCCTGTGCGTCGGAGAACAAGACGGTGCGGGTGTGGAACGCGCTCACGGGGGAAAGGGCGCCGATGCAGCCGCTGCGGGGCACACTAAGGTGGTCACCAGCGTGGCCTTCAGCCCGGACGGCACGCGGCTGGCATGTGCGTCCTATGACAAGACACTACGGGTGTGGAACGCGATCTCGGGGGAAGAAGTGTCGCCGCACACGCTGCGCGGGCACACTGGGATGGTCACCTGCGTGGCCTCTAGTCCGGACGGCAAGCACCTGGCCAGTGCGTCGGAGGACAAGACGGTGCGGGTGCGGAACGCGCTGACGGGGGGGAAGCGCTGCCGCGCCCCCCGCCCGGGCCTACTGAGGTGGTCACCAGCGTTTCCTTCAGCCCGGACGGCCCGCGGCTGGTCGGTGCGTCGAGGGACAAATTACTACGGGTGTGGAACGCGGTCACAGGGGAAGAAGTGCTGCCGCAGCCGCTGCGGGGGCACACTAAGGTTGTCACTAGCGTGGCCTTCAGTCCGGACGGCAAGCAACTGGCCCGTGCGTCCGCGAGGCCAGGACAAGACGGTGCGGCTGCGGTTTGCGCTCACACGGGGGGAGGCGCAGCGGCGTCGGGGGGGCACGCGCAGGCGGCTGGTCAGTGCGTCGGAGGACAAGACGGTGCGGGTGTGGAACGCACTCACGGGGAAAGCGGCGCCGATGCAGCCCATGCGGGAACACATTGAGGTGGTCGCCATTGTGGCCTTCAGCCCGGACGGCAAACGGCTGGCTTGTGCGTCGGAGGACAAGACGGTAGGGGTGTGGAACGCGCTCACGGGGGAAGAGGCGCTCCCGCAGCCGCTGCGGGGGCACACTAAGGTGGTCACCAGCGTGGCCTCTAGTCCGGACGGCAAGCACCTGGCCAGTGCGTCGGAGGACAAGACGGTGCGGGTGCGGAACGCGCTCACGGGGGGGGGAGGCGCAGCGGCGTCGGGGGGGCAGGCGCACGCGGTTGGTCAGTGCGTCGGAGGACAAGACGGTGCGGGTGGAACGCACTCACGGGGAAGAGGCGCCGATGCAGCCCATGCGGGGGCACATTAAGGTGGTCACCAGCGTGGCCTTCAGCCCGGACGTCACACGGCTGGCCTATGCGTCAAAGGACAAGACGGTGGGGGAATAGAACGCGCTCACGGGGGAAGAGGCGCTCCCGCAGCCGCTGTGGCGGCACACTGAGGTGTTTACTAGCGTGGCCTTCAGCCCGGACGGCAAGCGGCTGACTAGTGCCTCCTATGACCAGACACTACGGATGTGGGACGCGCTAACGGGGGAGGAGGCGCTGCCGCAGCCGCTGAAGGGGCACACTGAGGTGGTCACCAGCGTGGCCTTCAGCCCCGACGGCCCGCGGCAGGTCAGTGCAGCGGAGGACAAGACGGTGCGGGTGTGGCACGCCCTCACGGGGGAAGAGGCGCCGATGCAGCCCCTGCGGGGGCACATTGAGGTGGTCACCAGCGTGGCCTTCAGCCCGGACGGCAAACGCCTGGCCTGTGTGTCGGACAAGACGGTAGGGGTGCGGAACGCGCTCACGGGGGCGGAGGCGCAGCGGCTTCGGGGGGGCACGCGCACGCGGTTGGTCAGTGCGTCGGAGGACAAGACGGTGCGGGTGTGGAACGCGCTCACGGGGGGGGGAGGCGCAGCGGCGTCGGGGGGGCAGGCGCTCGCGGTTGGTCAGTGCGTCGGAGGACAAGACGGTGCGGGTGCGGAACGCGCTCACGGGGGGGGAGGCGCAGCGGCGTCGGGGGGGCAGGCGCTCGCGGTTGGTCAGTGCGTCGGAGGACAAGACGGTGCGGGTGTGGAACGCACTCACGGGGGAGAGGCGCCGATGCAGCCGCTGCGGGGGCACATTGAGGTGGTCACCAGCGTGGCCTTCAGCCCGGACGGCACACGGCTGGCCTATGCGTCAAAGGACAAGACGGTGGGGGAATAGAACGCGCTCACGGGGGAAGAGGCGCTCCCGCAGCCGCTGTGGCGGCACACTGAGGTGTTTACTAGCGTGGCCTTCAGCCCGGACGGCAAGCGGCTGACTAGTGCCTCCTATGACCAGACACTACGGATGTGGGACGCGCTAACGGGGGAGGAGGCGCTGCCGCAGCCGCTGAAGGGGCACAGTGAGGTGGTCACCAGCGTGGCCTTCAGCCCCGACGGCCCGCGGCAGGTCAGTGCGACGGAGATCAAGACGGTGCGGGTGTAGAACGCACTAACGGGGGAAGAGGCGCCGATGCAGCCCCTGCGGGGGCACATTGAGGTGGTCACCAGCGTGGCCTTCAGCCCAGACGGCACGCGCATGGCATGTGCGTGGGAGGGCAAGACACTACGGGTGTGGAACGCGATCACGGGGGAAGAAGTGCCGCCGCACCCGCTGCGGGGGCACGCTGGGATGGTCACCAGCGCGGCCTTCAGTCCGGACGGCAAGCACCTAGCCAGTGCGTCGGAGGACAAGACGGTGCGGGTGCGGGACGCGCTCACGGGGGGGGGGGGGGGAGGCGCAGCCGCGCCCCCCGCAGGGGCACACTGAGGTGGTCACCAGCGTGGCCTTCAGCCCGGACGGCCCGCGGCTGGTCAGTGCGTCGAGGGACAAATTACTACGGGTGTGGAACGCGCTCACGGGGGAAGAAGTGCTGCCGCAGCCGCTGCGGGGGCACACTAAGGTTGTCACTAGCGTGGCCTTCAGTCCGGACGGCAAGCAACATGTCAGTGCGTCGGAGGACAAGACGGTGCGGGTGCGGAACGCACTCACGGGGGGGGGGGAGGCGCAGCCGCACCCGCTGCGGGGGTACATTGAGGTGGTCAACCGCTTGTCCTTCAGCCCCGACGGCACGCGGCTGGCCTGTGCAGCGGAGGACAAGACGGTGCGGGTGTGGAACGCGCTCACGGGGGAAGAGGCGCTGCCGCAGCAGCTGCGGCGGCACACCGAAGTGGTCACTAGCGTGGCCTTCAGCCCGGACGGCACGCGGCAAGCCCGTGCGTCGGAGGACAAGACGGTGCGGGTGTGGAACGCACTCACGGGGGAAGAGGCGCCGATGCAGCCCCTGCGGGGGCACATTGAGGTGGTCACCAGCGTGGCCTTCAGCCCGGACGGCACACGGCTGGCCTATGCGTCGGAGGACAAGTCGGTGGGGGAATAGAACTCGCTCACGGGGGAAGAGGCGCTCCCGCAGCCGCTGCGGGGGCACACCGAAGTGGTCACTAGCTTGGCCTTCAGCCCGGACGGCAAGCGGCTGACCAGTGCGTCCTATGACAAGACACTACAGGTTAAGGACGCGCTAACGGGGGACGAGGCGCTACCGCAGCCGCTGAAGGGGCACACTGAGGTGGTCACCAGCGTGGCCTTCAGCCCGGACGGCACGCGGCAAGCCCGTGCGTCGGCAGACTGGACGGTGCGGGTGTGGAACGCACTCACGGGGGAGGAGGCGCCGATGCAGCCCCTGCGGGGGCACATTGAGGTGGTCACTAGCGTGGCCTTCAGCCCGGACGGCAAACGGCTGGCCTGTGTGTCGGAGAACAAGACGGTAGGGGTAGGGGTAGGGGAAGAGGCGCTCCCGCATCCGCTGCGGCGGCACACTGAGGTGTTTACTAGCGTGGCCTTCAGCCCGGACGGCAACCGGCTGACCAATGCGTCCTATGAAAAGACACTGCGGGTGTGGGACGCGCTAACGGGGGAGGAGGCGCTACCGCAGCCGCTGAAGGGGCACACTGAGGTGGTCACCAGCGTGGCCTTCAGTCCGGACGGCACGCAGCAAGCCCGTGCGCGGGCAGACTGGACGGTGCGGGTGTGGAACGCGCTCACGGGGGAGGGGGGAGGCGCAGCCGCACCCGCTGCGGGGGTACATTGAGGTGGTCAACCGCTTGTCCTTCAGCCCAGACAGCACGCGGCTGGTCAATGCGTCGGAGGACAAGACGGTGCGGGTGTGGAACGCGCTCACGGGGGAAGAGGCGCCGATGCAGCCCCTGAAGGGGCACACTGAGGTGGTCACCAGCGTGGCCTTCAGCCCGGACGGCACGCGGCTGGCTAGTGCGTCGAGGGACAAGACACTACGGCTGTGGAACGCGATCACGGGGGAAGAAGTGCTGCCGCAGCCGCTGCGGGGGCAAACTGAGGTGGTCACCAGCGTGGCCTTCAGCCCGGACGGCAAGCAACATGTCAGTGCGTCGGAGGACAAGACGGCGCGGGCGCGGAACGAACTCACGGGGGGGGGGGAGGCGCAGCCGCACCCGCTGCGGGGGTACATTGAGGTGGTCAACCGCTTGGCCTTCAGCCCCGACGGCACGCGGCTGGCCTGTGCAGCGGAGGACAAGACGGTGCGGGTGTGGAACGCGCTCACGGGGGAAGAGGCGCTGCCGCAGCAGCTGCGGCGGCACACTAAGGTGGTCACTAGCGTGGCCTTCAGCCCGGACGGCAAGCGGCTGGCCTGTGCGTCGGAGAACAAGACGGTGCGGGTGTGGAACGCGCTCACGGGGGAAAGGGCGCCGATGCAGCCTCTGAAGGGGCACACTGAGGTGGTCACCAGCGTGGCCTTCAGCCCGGACGGCACGCGGCTGGCTAGTGCGTCGAGGGACAAGACACTACAGCTGTGGAACGCGATCACGGGGGAAGAAGTACTGCCGCACCCGCTGCGGGGGCAAACTGAGGTGGTCACCAGCGTGGCCTTCAGCCCGGACGGCAAGCAACATGTCAGTGCGTCGGAGGACAAGACGGCGCGGGCGCGGAACGCACTCACGGGGGGGGGGGGGGGGAGGCGCAGCCGCACCCGCTGCGGGGGTACATTGAGGTGGTCATCTGCTTGGCCTTCAGCCCCGACGGCACGCGGCTGGCCTGTGCAGCGGAGGACAAGACGGTGCGGGTGTGGAACGCGCTCACGGGGGAAGAGGCGCTCCCGCAGCAGCTGCGGCGGCACACCGAAGTGGTCACTAGCGTGGCCTTCAGCCCGGACGGCAAGCGGCTGGCCTGTGCGTCGGAGAACAAGACGGTGCGGGTGTGGAACGCGCTCACGGGGGTGGAGGTGCAGCCGCTGCCATTGCGGGGGCACACTAAGATGGTCACCAGCGTGGCCTTCAGTCCGGACCGCAAGCAACTGGTCAGTGCGTCGGAAGACAAGACGGTGCGGTGTGTGGAACG
Source organism: Tetraselmis striata (assembly GCA_006384855.1). Lineage (NCBI taxonomy): Eukaryota > Viridiplantae > Chlorophyta > Chlorodendrophyceae > Chlorodendrales > Chlorodendraceae > Tetraselmis > Tetraselmis striata. The sequence goes on along the minus strand of VCJN01002948.1, from coordinate 110,769 downwards.
AGGTGACGGGGGGGGGGAGGCGCTGCCACGGCCGCTGCAGCGGCCCACTGAGGTGGTCACCAGCGTGGCCTTCAACCCAGACGGCACACGGCTAGGCAGTGCGTCGGAGAACAAGACGGTGCGGGTGTGGAACGCGCTCACGGGGGAAGAGGCGCCGATGTAACCGATGCGGGGGCACACCGAGGTGATCACGAGGGTGGCCTTCAGCCCGGACGGCACGCGTCTGGCATGTGCGTCGGAGGGCAAGACGGTGCGGGTGTGGAACGCGATCACGGGGGAAGTGCTGCCGCAGCCGCTGCGGGGGCACACTGGGATGGTCACCAGCGTGGCCTCTAGTCCGGACGGCAAGCACCTGGCCAGTGCGTCGGAGGACAAGACGGTGCGGGTGCGGAACGCGCTCACGGGGGCTGAGGCGCAGCCGCGCCCCCCGCAGGGGCACACTGAGGTGGTCACCAGCGTTTCCTTCAGCCCGGACGGCCCGCGGCTGGTCAGTGCGTCGAGGGACAAATTACTACGGGTGTGGAACGCGATCACGGGGGAAGAAGTGCTGCCGCAGCCGCTGCGGGGGCACACTAAGGATGTCACTAGCGTGGCCTTCAGTCCGGACGGCAAGCAACTGGCCATTGCGTCGGAGGACAAGACGGTGCGGGTGCGGAACGCACTCACGGGGGAAGAGGCGCCGATGCAGCCCATGCGGGGGCACATAGAGGTGGTCACCAGCGTGGCATTCAGCCCGGACGGCACACGGCTGGCCTATGCGTCGGAGGACAAGACGGTGGGGGAATAGAACGCGCTCACGGGGGAAGAGGCGCTCCCGCATCCGCTGCGGCGGCACACTGAGGTGTTTACTAGCGTGGCCTTCAGCCCGGACGGCAAGCGGCTGACTAGTGCGTCCTATGACAAGACACTACGGGTGTGGGACGCGCTAACGGGGGAGGAGGCGCTGCCGCACCCGCTGAAGGGGCACACTGAGGTGGTCACCAGCGTGGCCTTCAGCCCGGACGGCACACGGCTGGCCTATGCGTCGGAGGACAAGACGGTGGGGGAATAGAACGCGCTCACGGGGGAAGAGGCGCTCCCGCATCCGCTGCGGCGGCACACTGAGGTGTTTACTAGCGTGGCCTTCAGCCCGGACGGCAACCGGCTGACCAATGCGTCCTATGACAAGACACTGCGGGTGTGGGACGCGCTAACGGGGGAGGAGGCGCTACCGCAGCCGCTGAAGGGGCACACTGAGGTGGTCACCAGCGCGGCCTTCAGTCCGGACGGCACACGGCTGGCCTATGCGTCGGAGGACAAGACGGTGGGGGAATAGAACGCGCTCACGGGGGAAGAGGCGCTCCCGCATCCGCTGCGGCGGCACACTGAGGTGTTTACTAGCGTGGCCTTCAGCCCGGACGGCAAGCGGCTGACTAGTGCGTCCTATGACAAGACACTACGGGTGTGGGACGCGCTAACGGGGGAGGAGGCGCTGCCGCACCCGCTGAAGGGGCACACTGAGGTGGTCACCAGCGTGGCCTTCAGCCCGGACGGCACACGGCTGGCCTATGCGTCGGAGGACAAGACGGTGGGGGAATAGAACGCGCTCACGGGGGAAGAGGCGCTCCCGCATCCGCTGCGGCGGCACACTGAGGTGTTTACTAGCGTGGCCTTCAGCCCGGACGGCAACCGGCTGACCAATGCGTCCTATGACAAGACACTGCGGGTGTGGGACGCGCTCACAGGGGAAAGGGCGCCGATGCAGCCTCTGAAGGGGCACACTGAGGTGGTCACCAGCGTGGCCTTCAGCCCGGACGGCACGCGGCTGGCTAGTGCGTCGAGGGACAAGACACTACGGCTGTGGAACGCGATCACGGGGGAAGAAGTACTGCCGCACCCGCTGCGGGGGCAAACTGAGGTGGTCGCCAGCGTGGCCTTCAGCCCGGACGGCAAGCAACATGTCAGTGCGTCGGAGGACAACACGGCGCGGGCGCGGAACGCACTCACGGGGGGGGGGGGGGGGGGAGGCGCAGCCGCACCCGCTGCGGGGGTTCATTGAGGTGGTCAACCGCTTGTCCTTCAGCCCAGACAGCACGCGGCTGGTCAATGCGTCGGAGGACAAGACGGTGCGGGTGTGGAACGCGCTCACGGGGGAAGAGGCGCCGATGCAGCCCCTGAAGGGGCACACTGAGGTGGTCACCAGCGTGGCCTTCAGCCCGGACGGCACGCGGCTGGCTAGTGCGTCGAGGGACAAGACACTACGGCTGTGGAACGCGATCACGGGGGAAGAAGTGCTGCCGCAGCCGCTGCGGGGGCAAACTGAGGTGGTCACCAGCGTGGCCTTCAGCCCGGACGGCAAGCAACATGTCAGTGCGTCGGAGGACAACACGGCGCGGGCGCGGAACGCACTCACGGGGGGGGGGAGGCGCAGCCGCACCCGCTGCGGGGGTACATTGAGGTGGTCAACCGCTTGGCCTTCAGCCCCGACGGCACGCGGCTGGCCTGTGCGTCGGAGAACAAGACGGTGCGGGTGTGGAACGCGCTCACGGGGGAAAGGGCGCCGATGCAGCCGCTGCGGGGCACACTAAGGTGGTCACCAGCGTGGCCTTCAGCCCGGACGGCACGCGGCTGGCATGTGCGTCCTATGACAAGACACTACGGGTGTGGAACGCGATCTCGGGGGAAGAAGTGTCGCCGCACACGCTGCGCGGGCACACTGGGATGGTCACCTGCGTGGCCTCTAGTCCGGACGGCAAGCACCTGGCCAGTGCGTCGGAGGACAAGACGGTGCGGGTGCGGAACGCGCTGACGGGGGGGAAGCGCTGCCGCGCCCCCCGCCCGGGCCTACTGAGGTGGTCACCAGCGTTTCCTTCAGCCCGGACGGCCCGCGGCTGGTCGGTGCGTCGAGGGACAAATTACTACGGGTGTGGAACGCGGTCACAGGGGAAGAAGTGCTGCCGCAGCCGCTGCGGGGGCACACTAAGGTTGTCACTAGCGTGGCCTTCAGTCCGGACGGCAAGCAACTGGCCCGTGCGTCCGAGAGGCCAGGACAAGACGGTGCGGCTGCGGTTTGCGCTCACACGGGGGGAGGCGCAGCGGCGTCGGGGGGGCACGCGCAGGCGGCTGGTCAGTGCGTCGGAGGACAAGACGGTGCGGGTGTGGAACGCACTCACGGGGAAAGCGGCGCCGATGCAGCCCATGCGGGAACACATTGAGGTGGTCGCCATTGTGGCCTTCAGCCCGGACGGCAAACGGCTGGCTTGTGCGTCGGAGGACAAGACGGTAGGGGTGTGGAACGCGCTCACGGGGGAAGAGGCGCTCCCGCAGCCGCTGCGGGGGCACACTAAGGTGGTCACCAGCGTGGCCTCTAGTCCGGACGGCAAGCACCTGGCCAGTGCGTCGGAGGACAAGACGGTGCGGGTGCGGAACGCGCTCACGGGGGGGGGAGGCGCAGCGGCGTCGGGGGGGCAGGCGCACGCGGTTGGTCAGTGCGTCGGAGGACAAGACGGTGCGGGTGGAACGCACTCACGGGGAAGAGGCGCCGATGCAGCCCATGCGGGGGCACATTAAGGTGGTCACCAGCGTGGCCTTCAGCCCGGACGTCACACGGCTGGCCTATGCGTCAAAGGACAAGACGGTGGGGGAATAGAACGCGCTCACGGGGGAAGAGGCGCTCCCGCAGCCGCTGTGGCGGCACACTGAGGTGTTTACTAGCGTGGCCTTCAGCCAGGACGGCAAGCGGCTGACTAGTGCGTTCTATGACCAGACACTACGGATGTGGGACGCGCTAACGGGGGAGGAGGCGCTGCCGCAGCCGCTGAAGGGGCACACTGAGGTGGTCACCAGCGTGGCCTTCAGCCCCGACGGCCCGCGGCAGGCCTATGCGTCGGAGGACAAGACGGTGGGGGAATAGAACGCGCTCACGGGGGAAGAGGCGCTCCCGCATCCGCTGCGGCGGCACACTGAGGTGTTTACTAGCGTGGCCTTCAGCCCGGACGGCAACCGGCTGACCAATGCGTCCTATGACAAGACACTGCGGGTGTGGGACGCGCTAACGGGGGAGGAGGCGCTACCGCAGCCGCTGAAGGGGCACACTGAGGTGGTCACCAGCGCGGCCTTCAGTCCGGACGGCACGCAGCAAGCCCGTGCGTCGGCAGACTGGACGGTGCGGGTGTGGAACGCGCTCACGGGGGAGGAGGCGCTGCTGCATCCGATGGGTGGGCACACTGAGGTGGTCACTAGCATGGCCTGCAGCCCGGACAACAAGCGATTGGCATGTGCGTTCTATGACAACACTACGGGTGTGGGACGCGCTCACAGGGGAAAGGGCGCCGATGCAGCCTCTGAAGGGGCACACTGAGGTGGTCACCAGCGTGGCCTTCAGCCCGGACGGCACGCGGCTGGCTAGTGCGTCGAGGGACAAGACACTACAGCTGTGGAACGCGATCACGGGGGAAGAAGTACTGCCGCACCCGCTGCGGGGGCAAACTGAGGTGGTCGCCAGCGTGGCCTTCAGCCCGGACGGCAAGCAACATGTCAGTGCGTCGGAGGACAACACGGCGCGGGCGCGGAACGCACTCACGGGGGGGGGGGGAGGCGCAGCCGCACCCGCTGCGGGGGTTCATTGAGGTGGTCAACCGCTTGTCCTTCAGCCCAGACAGCACGCGGCTGGTCAATGCGTCGGAGGACAAGACGGTGCGGGTGTGGAACGCGCTCACGGGGGAAGAGGCGCCGATGCAGCCCCTGAAGGGGCACATTGAGGTGGTCACCAGCGTGGCCTTCAGCCCGGACGGCACGCGGCTGGCTAGTGCGTCGAGGGACAAGACACTACGGCTGTGGAACGCGATCACGGGGGAAGAAGTGCTGCCGCAGCCGCTGCGGGGGCAAACTGAGGTGGTCACCAGCGTGGCCTTCAGCCCGGACGGCAAGCAACATGTCAGTGCGTCGGAGGACAACACGGCGCGGGCGCGGAACGCACTCACGGGGGGGGGGGGGAGGCGCAGCCGCACCCGCTGCGGGGGTACATTGAGGTGGTCAACCGCTTGGCCTTCAGCCCCGACGGCACGCGGCTGGCCTGTGCGTCGGAGAACAAGACGGTGCGGGTGTGGAACGCGCTCACGGGGGAAAGGGCGCCGATGCAGCCGCTGCGGGGCACACTAAGGTGGTCACCAGCGTGGCCTTCAGCCCGGACGGCACGCGGCTGGCATGTGCGTCCTATGACAAGACACTACGGGTGTGGAACGCGATCTCGGGGGAAGAAGTGTCGCCGCACACGCTGCGCGGGCACACTGGGATGGTCACCTGCGTGGCCTCTAGTCCGGACGGCAAGCACCTGGCCAGTGCGTCGGAGGACAAGACGGTGCGGGTGCGGAACGCGCTGACGGGGGGGAAGCGCTGCCGCGCCCCCCGCCCGGGCCTACTGAGGTGGTCACCAGCGTTTCCTTCAGCCCGGACGGCCCGCGGCTGGTCGGTGCGTCGAGGGACAAATTACTACGGGTGTGGAACGCGGTCACAGGGGAAGAAGTGCTGCCGCAGCCGCTGCGGGGGCACACTAAGGTTGTCACTAGCGTGGCCTTCAGTCCGGACGGCAAGCAACTGGCCCGTGCGTCCGCGAGGCCAGGACAAGACGGTGCGGCTGCGGTTTGCGCTCACACGGGGGGAGGCGCAGCGGCGTCGGGGGGGCACGCGCAGGCGGCTGGTCAGTGCGTCGGAGGACAAGACGGTGCGGGTGTGGAACGCACTCACGGGGAAAGCGGCGCCGATGCAGCCCATGCGGGAACACATTGAGGTGGTCGCCATTGTGGCCTTCAGCCCGGACGGCAAACGGCTGGCTTGTGCGTCGGAGGACAAGACGGTAGGGGTGTGGAACGCGCTCACGGGGGAAGAGGCGCTCCCGCAGCCGCTGCGGGGGCACACTAAGGTGGTCACCAGCGTGGCCTCTAGTCCGGACGGCAAGCACCTGGCCAGTGCGTCGGAGGACAAGACGGTGCGGGTGCGGAACGCGCTCACGGGGGGGGAGGCGCAGCGGCGTCGGGGGGGCAGGCGCACGCGGTTGGTCAGTGCGTCGGAGGACAAGACGGTGCGGGTGGAACGCACTCACGGGGAAGAGGCGCCGATGCAGCCCATGCGGGGGCACATTAAGGTGGTCACCAGCGTGGCCTTCAGCCCGGACGTCACACGGCTGGCCTATGCGTCAAAGGACAAGACGGTGGGGGAATAGAACGCGCTCACGGGGGAAGAGGCGCTCCCGCAGCCGCTGTGGCGGCACACTGAGGTGTTTACTAGCGTGGCCTTCAGCCCGGACGGCAAGCGGCTGACTAGTGCCTCCTATGACCAGACACTACGGATGTGGGACGCGCTAACGGGGGAGGAGGCGCTGCCGCAGCCGCTGAAGGGGCACACTGAGGTGGTCACCAGCGTGGCCTTCAGCCCCGACGGCCCGCGGCAGGTCAGTGCAGCGGAGGACAAGACGGTGCGGGTGTGGCACGCCCTCACGGGGGAAGAGGCGCCGATGCAGCCCCTGCGGGGGCACATTGAGGTGGTCACCAGCGTGGCCTTCAGCCCGGACGGCAAACGCCTGGCCTGTGTGTCGGACAAGACGGTAGGGGTGCGGAACGCGCTCACGGGGGCGGAGGCGCGGCGGCTTCGGGGGGGCACGCGCACGCGGTTGGTCAGTGCGTCGGAGGACAAGACGGTGCGGGTGTGGAACGCGCTCACGGGGGGGGGAGGCGCAGCGGCGTCGGGGGGGCAGGCGCTCGCGGTTGGTCAGTGCGTCGGAGGACAAGACGGTGCGGGTGCGGAACGCGCTCACGGGGGGGGAGGCGCAGCGGCGTCGGGGGGGCAGGCGCTCGCGGTTGGTCAGTGCGTCGGAGGACAAGACGGTGCGGGTGTGGAACGCACTCACGGGGAAGAGGCGCCGATGCAGCCGCTGCGGGGGCACATTGAGGTGGTCACCAGCGTGGCCTTCGGCCCGGACGGCACACGGCTGGCCTATGCGTCAAAGGACAAGACGGTGGGGGAATAGAACGCGCTCACGGGGGAAGAGGCGCTCCCGCAGCCGCTGTGGCGGCACACTGAGGTGTTTACTAGCGTGGCCTTCAGCCCGGACGGCAAGCGGCTGACTAGTGCCTCCTATGACCAGACACTACGGATGTGGGACGCGCTAACGGGGGAGGAGGCGCTGCCGCAGCCGCTGAAGGGGCACAGTGAGGTGGTCACCAGCGTGGCCTTCAGCCCCGACGGCCCGCGGCAGGTCAGTGCGACGGAGATCAAGACGGTGCGGGTGTAGAACGCACTAACGGGGGAAGAGGCGCCGATGCAGCCCCTGCGGGGGCACATTGAGGTGGTCACCAGCGTGGCCTTCAGCCCAGACGGCACGCGCCTGGCATGTGCGTGGGAGGGCAAGACACTACGGGTTTGGAACGCGATCACGGGGGAAGAAGTGCCGCCGAACCCGCTGCGGGGGCACGCTGGGATGGTCACCAGCGCGGCCTTCAGTCCGGACGGCAAGCACCTAGCCAGTGCGTCGGAGGACAAGACGGTGCGGGTGCGGGACGCGCTCACGGGGGGGGGGGGGGAGGCGCAGCCGCGCCCCCCGCAGGGGCACACTGAGGTGGTCACCAGCGTGGCCTTCAGCCCGGACGGCCCGCGGCTGGTCAGTGCGTCGAGGGACAAATTACTACGGGTGTGGAACGCGCTCACGGGGGAAGAAGTGCTGCCGCAGCATCTGCGGGGGCACACTAAGGTTGTCACTAGCGTGGCCTTCAGTCCGGACGGCAAGCAACATGTCAGTGCGTCGGAGGACAAGACGGTGCGGGTGCGGAACGCACTCACGGGGGGGGGGGAGGCGCAGCCGCACCCGCTGCGGGGGTACATTGAGGTGGTCAACCGCTTGGCCTTCAGCCCCGACGGCACGCGGCTGGCCTGTGCAGCGGAGGACAAGACGGTGCGGGTGTGGAACGCGCTCACGGGGGAAGAGGCGCTGCCGCAGCAGCTGCGGCGGCACACCGAAGTGGTCACTAGCGTGGCCTTCAGCCCGGACGGCACGCGGCAAGCCCGTGCGTCGGAGGACAAGACGGTGCGGGTGTGGAACGCACTCACGGGGGAAGAGGCGCCGATGCAGCCCCTGCGGGGGCACATTGAGGTGGTCACCAGCGTGGCCTTCAGCCCGGACGGCACACGGCTGGCCTATGCGTCGGAGGACAAGTCGGTGGGGGAATAGAACTCGCTCACGGGGGAAGAGGCGCTCCCGCAGCCGCTGCGGGGGCACACCGAAGTGGTCACTAGCTTGGCCTTCAGCCCGGACGGCAAGCGGCTGACCAGTGCGTCCTATGACAAGACACTACAGGTTAAGGACGCGCTAACGGGGGACGAGGCGCTACCGCAGCCGCTGAAGGGGCACACTGAGGTGGTCACCAGCGTGGCCTTCAGCCCGGACGGCACGCGGCAAGCCCGTGCGTCGGCAGACTGGACGGTGCGGGTGTGGAACGCACTCACGGGGGAGGAGGCGCCGATGCAGCCCCTGCGGGGGCACATTGAGGTGGTCACTAGCGTGGCCTTCAGCCCGGACGGCAAACGGCTGGCCTGTGTGTCGGAGAACAAGACGGTAGGGGTAGGGGTAGGGGAAGAGGCGCTCCCGCATCCGCTGCGGCGGCACACTGAGGTGTTTACTAGCGTGGCCTTCAGCCCGGACGGCAACCGGCTGACCAATGCGTCCTATGAAAAGACACTGCGGGTGTGGGACGCGCTAACGGGGGAGGAGGCGCTACCGCAGCCGCTGAAGGGGCACAGTGAGGTGGTCACCAGCGTGGCCTTCAGTCCGGACGGCACGCAGCAAGCCAGTGCGCGGGCAGACTGGACGGTGCGGGTGTGGAACGCGCTCACGGGGGAGGGGGGAGGCGCAGCCGCACCCGCTGCGGGGGTACATTGAGGTGGTCAACCGCTTGTCCTTCAGCCCAGACAGCACGCGGCTGGTCAATGCGTCGGAGGACAAGACGGTGCGGGTGTGGAACGCGCTCACGGGGGGAAGAGGCGCCGATGCAGCCCCTGAAGGGGCACACTGAGGTGGTCACCAGCGTGGCCTTCAGCCCGGACGGCACGCGGCTGGCTAGTGCGTCGAGGGACAAGACACTACGGCTGTGGAACGCGATCACGGGGGAAGAAGTGCTGCCGCAGCCGCTGCGGGGGCAAACTGAGGTGGTCACCAGCGTGGCCTTCAGCCCGGACGGCAAGCAACATGTCAGTGCGTCGGAGGACAAGACGGCGCGGGCGCGGAACGAACTCACGGGGGGGGGGAGGCGCAGCCGCACCCGCTGCGGGGGTACATTGAGGTGGTCAACCGCTTGGCCTTCAGCCCCGACGGCACGCGGCTGGCCTGTGCAGCGGAGGACAAGACGGTGCGGGTGTGGAACGCGCTCACGGGGGAAGAGGCGCTGCCGCAGCAGCTGCGGCGGCACACCGAAGTGGTCACTAGCGTGGCCTTCAGCCCGGACGGCAAGCGGCTGGCCTGTGCGTCGGAGAACAAGACGGTGCGGGTGTGGAACGCGCTCACGGGGGAAAGGGCGCCGATGCAGCCTCTGAAGGGGCACACTGAGGTGGTCACCAGCGTGGCCTTCAGCCCGGACGGCACGCGGCTGGCTAGTGCGTCGAGGGACAAGACACTACAGCTGTGGAACGCGATCACGGGGGAAGAAGTGCTGCCGCATTCGCTGCGGGGGCAAACTGAGGTGGTCACCAGCGTGGCCTTCAGCCCGGACGGCAAGCAACATGTCAGTGCGTCGGAGGACAAGACGGCGCGGGCGCGGAACGCACTCACGGGGGGGGGGGGGAGGCGCAGCCGCACCCGCTGCGGGGGTACATTGAGGTGGTCATCTGCTTGGCCTTCAGCCCCGACGGCACGCGGCTGGCCTGTGCAGCGGAGGACAAGACGGTGCGGGTGTGGAACGCGCTCACGGGGGAAGAGGCGCTCCCGCAGCAGCTGCGGCGGCACACCGAAGTGGTCACTAGCGTGGCCTTCAGCCCGGACGGCAAGCGGCTGGCCTGTGCGTCGGAGAACAAGACGGTGCGGGTGTGGAACGCGCTCACGGGGGTGGAGGTGCAGCCGCTGCCATTGCGGGGGCACACTAAGATGGTCACCAGCGTGGCCTTCAGTCCGAACCGCAAGCAACTGGTCAGTGCGTCGGAAGACAAGACGGTGCGGTGTGTGGAACGAGGTGACGGGGGGGGGAGGCGCTGCCACGGCCGCTGCAGCGGCCCACTGAGGTGGTCACCAGCGTGGCCTTCAACCCAGACGGCACACGGCTAGGCAGTGCGTCGGAGAACAAGACGGTGCGGGTGTGGAACGCGCTCACGGGGGAAGAGGCGCCGATGTAACCGATGCGGGGGCACACCGAGGTGATCACGAGGGTGGCCTTCAGCCCGGACGGCACGCGTCTGGCATGTGCGTCGGAGGGCAAGACGGTGCGGGTGTGGAACGCGATCACGGGGGAAGTGCTGCCGCAGCCGCTGCGGGGGCACACTGGGATGGTCACCAGCGTGGCCTCTAGTCCGGACGGCAAGCACCTGGCCAGTGCGTCGGAGGACAAGACGGTGCGGGTGCGGAACGCGCTCACGGGGGCTGAGGCGCAGCCGCGCCCCCCGCAGGGGCACACTGAGGTGGTCACCAGCGTTTCCTTCAGCCCGGACTGCCCGCGGCTGGTCAGTGCGTCGAGGGACAAATTACTACGGGTGTGGAACGCGATCACGGGGGAAGAAGTGCTGCCGCAGCCGCTGCGGGGGCACACTAAGGATGTCACTAGCGTGGCCTTCAGTCCGGACGGCAAGCAACTGGCCATTGCGTCGGAGGACAAGACGGTGCGGGTGCGGAACGCACTCACGGGGGAAGAGGCGCCGATGCAGCCCATGCGGGGGCACATAGAGGTGGTCACCAGCGTGGCATTCAGCCCGGACGGCACACGGCTGGCCTATGCGTCGGAGGACAAGACGGTGGGGGAATAGAACGCGCTCACGGGGGAAGAGGCGCTCCCGCATCCGCTGCGGCGGCACACTGAGGTGTTTACTAGCGTGGCCTTCAGCCCGGACGGCAAGCGGCTGACTAGTGCGTCCTATGACAAGACACTACGGGTGTGGGACGCGCTAACGGGGGAGGAGGCGCTGCCGCACCCGCTGAAGGGGCACAGTGAGGTGGTCACCAGCGTGGCCTTCAGCCCGGACGGCACACGGCTGGCCTATGCGTCGGAGGACAAGACGGTGGGGGAATAGAACGCGCTCACGGGGGAAGAGGCGCTCCCGCATCCGCTGCGGCGGCACACTGAGGTGTTTACTAGCGTGGCCTTCAGCCCGGACGGCAACCGGCTGACCAATGCGTCCTATGACAAGACACTGCGGGTGTGGGACGCGCTAACGGGGGAGGAGGCGCTACCGCAGCCGCTGAAGGGGCACACTGAGGTGGTCACCAGCGCGGCCTTCAGTCCGGACGGCACGCAGCAAGCCCGTGCGTCGGCAGACTGGACGGTGCGGGTGTGGAACGCGCTCACGGGGGAGGAGGCGCTGCTGCATCCGATGCGGGGGCACACTGAGGTGGTCACTAGCATGGCCTGCAGCCCGGACAACAAGCGATTGGCATGTGCGTTCTATGACAACACTACGGGTGTGGGACGCGCTCACGGGGGAAAGGGCGCCGATGCAGCCTCTGAAGGGGCACACTGAGGTGGTCACCAGCGTGGCCTTCAGCCCGGACGGCACGCGGCTGGCTAGTGCGTCGAGGGACAAGACACTACAGCTGTGGAACGCGATCACGGGGGAAGAAGTACTGCCGCACCCGCTGCGGGGGCAAACTGAGGTGGTCGCCAGCGTGGCCTTCAGCCCGGACGGCAAGCAACATGTCAGTGCGTCGGAGGACAAGACGGCGCGGGCGCGGAACGCACTCACGGGGGGGGGGAGGCGCAGCCGCACCCGCTGCGGGGGTTCATTGAGGTGGTCAACCGCTTGTCCTTCAGCCCAGACAGCACGCGGCTGGTCAATGCGTCGGAGGACAAGACGGTGCGGGTGTGGAACGCGCTCACGGGGGAAGAGGCGCCGATGCAGCCCCTGAAGGGGCACACTGAGGTGGTCACCAGCGTGGCCTTCAGCCCGGACGGCACGCGGCTGGCTAGTGCGTCGAGGGACAAGACACTACGGCTGTGGAACGCGATCACGGGGGAAGAAGTGCTGCCGCAGCCGCTGCGGGGGCAAACTGAGGTGGTCACCAGCGTGGCCTTCAGCCCGGACGGCAAGCAACATGTCAGTGCGTCGGAGGACAACACGGCGCGGGCGCGGAACGCATCACGGGGGGGGGGAGGCGCAGCCGCACCCGCTGCGGGGGTACATTGAGGTGGTCAACCGCTTGGCCTTCAGCCCCGACGGCACGCGGCTGGCCTGTGCAGCGGAGGACAGGACGGTGCGGGTGTGGAACGCGCTCACGGGGGAAGAGGCGCTCCCGCAGCAGCTGCGGCGGCACACCGAAGTGGTCACTAGCGTGGCCTTCAGCCCGGACGGCAAGCGGCTGGCCTGTGCGTCGGAGAACAAGACGGTGCGGGTGTGGAACGCGCTCACGGGGGAAAGGGCGCCGATGCAGCCTCTGAAGGGGCACACTGAGGTGGTCACCAGCGTGGTCTTCAGCCCGGACGGCACGCGGCTGGCTAGTGCGTCGAGGGACAAGACACTACAGCTGTGGAACGCGATCACGGGGGAAGAAGTACTGCCGCACCCGCTGCGGGGGCAAACTGAGGTGGTCACCAGCGTGGCCTTCAGCCCGGACGGCAAGCAACATGTCAGTGCGTCGGAGGACAAGACGGCGCGGGCGCGGAACGCACTCACGGGGGGGGGGGAGGCGCAGCCGCACCCGCTGCGGGGGTTCATTGAGGTGGTCAACCGCTTGTCCTTCAGCCCAGACAGCACGCGGCTGGTCAATGCGTCGGAGGACAAGACGGTGCGGGTGTGGAACGCGCTCACGGGGGAAGAGGCGCCGATGCAGCCGCTGAAGGGGCACACTGAGGTGGTCACCAGCGTGGCCTTCAGCCCGGACGGCACGCGGCTGGCTAGTGCGTCGAGGGACAAGACACTACGGCTGTGGAACGCGATCACGGGGGAAGAAGTGCTGCCGCAGCCGCTGCGGGGGCAAAATGAGGTGGTCACCAGCGTGGCCTTCAGCCCGGACGGCAAGCAACATGTCAGTGCGTCGGAGGACAACACGGCGCGGGCGCGGAACGCACTCACGGGGGGGGGAGGTGCAGCCGCACCCGCTGCGGGGGTACATTGAGGTGGTCAACCGCTTGGCCTTCAGCCCCGACGGCACGCGGCTGGCCTGTGCAGCGGAGGACAAGACGGTGCGGGTGTGGAACGCGCTCACGGGGGAAGAGGCGCTCCCGCAGCAGCTGCGGCGGCACACCGAAGTGGTCACTAGCGTGGCCTTCAGCCCGGACGGCAAGCGGCTGGCCTGTGCGTCGGAGAACAAGACGGTGCGGGTGTGGAACGCGCTCACGGGGGAAAGGGCGCCGATGCAGCCTCTGAAGGGGCACACTGAGGTGGTCACCAGCGTGGCCTTCAGCCCGGACGGCACGCGGCTGGCTAGTGCGTCGAGGGACAAGACACTACAGCTGTGGAACGCGATCACGGGGGAAGAAGTACTGCCGCAGCCGCTGCGGGGGCAAACTGAGGTGGTCACCAGCGTGGCCTTCAGCCCGGACGGCAAGCAACATGTCAGTGCGTCGGAGGACAAGACGGCGCGGGCGCGGAACGCACTCACGGGGGGGGGGGGGAGGCGCACCCGCACCCGCTGCGGGGGTACATTGAGGTGGTCAACCGCTTGTCCTTCAGCCCAGACAGCACGCGGCTGGTCAATGCGTCGGAGGACAAGACGGTGCGGGTGTGGAACGCGCTCACGGGGGCTGAGGCGCAGCCGCGCCCCCCGCAGGGGCACACTGAGGTGGTCACCAGCGTTTCCTTCAGCCCGGACGGCCCGCGGCTGGTCAGTGCGTCGAGGGACAAATTACTACGGGTGTGGAACGCGATCACGGGGGAAGAAGTGCTGCCGCAGCCGCTGCGGGGGCACACTAAGGTTGTCACTAGCGTGGCCTTCAGTCCGGACGGCAAGCAACTGGCCAGTGCGTCGGAGGACAAGACGGTGCGGGTGCGGAACGCGCTCACAAGGGGGGAGGCGCAACGGCTTTGGGGGGGTAGGCGCACGCGGTTGGTCAGTGCGTCGGAGGACAAGACGGTGCGGGTGTGGAACGCACTCACGGGGGAAGAGGCGCCGATGCAGCCCATGCGGGGGCACAGTGAGGTGGTCACAAGCGTGGCATTCAGCCCGGACGGCACACGGCTGGCCTATGCGTCGGAGGACAGGACGGTGGGGGAATAGATCGCGCTCACGGGGGAAGAGGCGCTCCCGCATCCGCTGCGGCGGCACACTGAGGTGTTTACTAGCGTGGCCTTCAGCCCGGACGGCAAGCGGCTGACTAGTGCGTCCTATGACAAGACACTACGGGTGTGGGACGCGCTAACGGGGGAGGAGGCGCTGCCGCACCCGCTGAAGGGGCACAGTGAGGTGGTCACCAGCGTGGCATTCAGCCCGGACGGCACACGGCTGGCCTATGCGTCGGAGGACAAGACGGTGGGGGAATAGAACGCGCTCACGGGGGAAGAGGCGCTCCCGCATCCGCTGCGGCGGCACACTGAGGTGTTTACTAGCGTGGCCTTCAGCCCGGACGGCAACCGGCTGACCAATGCGTCCTATGACAAGACACTGCGGGTGTGGGACGCGCTAACGGGGGAGGAGGCGCTACCGCAGCCGCTGAAGGGGCACACTGAGGTGGTCACCAGCGCGGCCTTCAGTCCGGACGGCACGCAGCAAGCCCGTGCGTCGGCAGACTGGACGGTGCGGGTGTGGAACGCGCTCACGGGGGAGGAGGCGCTGCTGCATCCGATGCGGGGGCACACTGAGGTGGTCACTAGCATGGCTTGCAGCCCGGACAACAAGCGATTGGCATGTGCGTTCTATGACAACACTACGGGTGTGGGACGCGCTCACGGGGGAAAGGGCGCCGATGCAGCCTCTGAAGGGGCACACTGAGGTGGTCACCAGCGTGGCCTTCAGCCCGGACGGCACGCGGCTGGCTAGTGCGTCGAGGGACAAGACACTACGGCTGTGGAACGCGATCACGGGGGAAGAAGTACTGCCGCAGCCGCTGCGGGGGCAAACTGAGGTGGTCACCAGCGTGGCCTTCAGCCCGGACGGCAAGCAACATGTCAGTGCGTCGGAGGACAAGACGGCGCGGGCGCGGAACGCACTCACGGGGGGGGGGGAGGCGCAGCCGCACCCGCTGCGGGGGTTCATTGAGGTGGTCAACCGCTTGTCCTTCAGCCCAGACAGCACGCGGCTGGTCAATGCGTCGGAGGACAAGACGGTGCGGGTGTGGAACGCGCTCACGGGGGAAGAGGCGCCGATGCAGCCGCTGAAGGGGCACACTGAGGTGGTCACTAGCGTGGCCTTCAGCCCGGACGGCACGCGGCTGGCTAGTGCGTCGAGGGACAAGACACTACGGCTGTGGAACGCGATCACGGGGGAAGAAGTGCTGCCGCAGCCGCTGCGGGGGCAAACTGAGGTGGTCACCAGCGTGGCCTTCAGCCCGGACGGCAAGCAACATGTCAGTGCGTCGGAGGACAACACGGCGCGGGCGCGGAACGCACTCACGGGGGGGGGGGGAGGCGCAGCCGCACCCGCTGCGGGGGTACATTGAGGTGGTCAACCGCTTGGCCTTCAGCCCCGACGGCACGCGGCTGGCCTGTGCAGCGGAGGACAAGACGGTGCGGGTGTGGAACGCGCTCACGGGGGAAGAGGCGCTCCCGCAGCAGCTGCGGCGGCACACCGAAGTGGTCACTAGCGTGGCCTTCAGCCCGGACGGCAAGCGGCTGGCCTGTGCGTCGGAGAACAAGACGGTGCGGGTGTGGAACGCGCTCACGGGGGAAAGGGCGCCGATGCAGCCTCTGAAGGGGCACACTGAGGTGGTCACCAGCGTGGCCTTCAGCCCGGACGGCACGCGGCTGGCTAGTGCGTCGAGGGACAAGACACTACGGCTGTGGAACGCGATCACGGGGGAAGAAGTACTGCCGCAGCCGCTGCGGGGGCAAACTGAGGTGGTCACCAGCGTGGCCTTCAGCCCGGACGGCAAGCAACATGTCAGTGCGTCGGAGGACAAGACGGCGCGGGCGCGGAACGCACTCACGGGGGGGGGGGAGGCGCAGCCGCACCCGCTGCGGGGGTTCATTGAGGTGGTCAACCGCTTGTCCTTCAGCCCAGACAGCACGCGGCTGGTCAATGCGTCGGAGGACAAGACGGTGCGGGTGTGGAACGCGCTCACGGGGGAAGAGGCGCCGATGCAGCCGCTGAAGGGGCACACTGAGGTGGTCACCAGCGTGGCCTTCAGCCCGGACGGCACGCGGCTGGCTAGTGCGTCGAGGGACAAGACACTACGGCTGTGGAACGCGATCACGGGGGAAGAAGTGCTGCCGCAGCCGCTGCGGGGGCAAACTGAGGTGGTCACCAGCGTGGCCTTCAGCCCGGACGGCAAGCAACATGTCAGTGCGTCGGAGGACAACACGGCGCGGGCGCGGAACGCACTCACGGGGGGGGGGGGGGGGGGGGGGGCGCAGCCGCACCCGCTGCGGGGGTACATTGAGGTGGTCAACCGCTTGGCCTTCAGCCCCGACGGCACGCGGCTGGCCTGTGCAGCGGAGGACAAGACGGTGCGGGTGTGGAACGCGCTCACGGGGGAAGAGGCGCTCCCGCAGCAGCTGCGGCGGCACAACGAAGTGGTCACTAGCGTGGCCTTCAGCCCGGACGGCAAGCGGCTGGCCTGTGCGTCGGAGAACAAGACGGTGCGGGTGTGGAACGCGCTCACGGGGGAAAGGGCGCCGATGCAGCCTCTGAAGGGGCACAGTGAGGTGGTCACCAGCGTGGCCTTCAGCCCGGACGGCACGCGGCTGGCTAGTGCGTCGAGGGACAAGACACTACAGCTGTGGAACGCGATCACGGGGGAAGAAGTACTGCCGCACCCGCTGCGGGGGCAAACTGAGGTGGTCACCAGCGTGGCCTTCAGCCCGGACGGCAAGCAACATGTCAGTGCGTCGGAGGACAAGACGGCGCGGGCGCGGAACGCACTCACAGGGGGGGGGGGGAGGCGCAGCCGCACCCGCTGCGGGGGTACATTGAGGTGGTCAACCGCTTGTCCTTCAGCCCAGACAGCGCGCGGCTGGTCAATGCGTCGGAGGACAAGACGGTGCGGGTGTGGAACGCGCTCACGGGGGAAGAGGCGCCGATGCAGCCGCTGAAGGGGCACACTGAGGTGGTCACCAGCGTGGCCTTCAGCCCGGACGGCACGCGGCTGGCTAGTGCGTCGAGGGACAAGACACTACGGCTGTGGAACGCGATCACGGGGGAAGAAGTGCTGCCGCAGCCGCTGCGGGGGCAAAATGAGGTGGTCACCAGCGTGGCCTTCAGCCCGGACGGCAAGCAACATGTCAGTGCGTCGGAGGACAACACGGCGCGGGCGCGGAACGCACTCACGGGGGGGGGAGGTGCAGCCGCACCCGCTGCAGGGGTACATTGAGGTGGTCAACCGCTTGGCCTTCAGCCCCGACGGCACGCGGCTGGCCTGTGCAGCGGAGGACAAGACGGTGCGGGTGTGGAACGCGATCACGGGGGAAGAGGCGCTCCCGCAGCAGCTGCGGCGGCACACCGAAGTGGTCACTAGCGTGGCCTTCAGCCCGGACGGCAAGCGGCTGGCCTGTGCGTCGGAGAACAAGACGGTGCGGGTGTGGAACGCGCTCACGGGGGAAAGGGCGCCGATGCAGCCTCTGAAGGGGCACACTGAGGTGGTCACCAGCGTGGCCTTCAGCCCGGACGGCACGCGGCTGGCTAGTGCGTCGAGGGACAAGACACTACAGCTGTGGAACGCGATCACGGGGGAAGAAGTACTGCCGCACCCGCTGCGGGGGCAAACTGAGGTGGTCACCAGCGTGGCCTTCAGCCCGGACGGCAAGCAACATGTCAGTGCGTCGGAGGACAAGACGGCGCGGGCGCGGAACGCACTCACAGGGGGGGGGGGGGAGGCGCAGCCGCACCCGCTGCGGGGGTACATTGAGGTGGTCAACCGCTTGTCCTTCAGCCCAGACAGCGCGCGGCTGGTCAATGCGTCGGAGGCAAGACGGTGCGGGTGTGGAACGCGCTCACAGGGGCTGAGGCGCAGCCGCGCCCCCCGCAGGGGCACACTGAGGTGGTCACCAGCGTTTCCTTCAGCCCGGACGGCCCGCGGCTGGTCAGTGCGTCGAGGGACAAATTACTACGGGTGTGGAACGCGATCACGGGGGAAGAAGTGCTGCCGCAGCCGCTGCGGGGGCACACTAAGGTTGTCACTAGCGTGGCCTTCAGTCCGGACGGCAAGCAAGTGGCCAGTGCGTCGGAGGACAAGACGGTGCGGGTGCGGAACGCGCTCACAAGGGGGGAGGCGCAACGGCTTTGGGGGGGTAGGCGCACGCGGTTGGTCAGTGCGTCGGAGGACAAGACGGTGCGGGTGTGGAACGCACTCACGGGGGAAGAGGCGCCGATGCAGCCCATGCGGGGGCACAGTGAGGTGGTCACCAGCGTGGCATTCAGCCCGGACGTCACACGGCTGGCCTATGCGTCGGAGGACAAGACGGTGGGGGAATAGAACGCGCTCACGGGGGAAGAGGCGCTCCCGCATCCGCTGCGGCGGCACACTGAGGTGTTTACTAGCGTGGCCTTCAGCCCGGACGGCAAGCGGCTGACTAGTGCGGCCTATGACAAAACACTACGGGTGTGGGACGCGCTAACGGGGGAGGAGGCGCTACCGCAGCCGCTGAAGGGGCACACTGAGGTGGTCACCAGCGTGGCCTTCAGCCCCGACGGCCCGCGGCTAGTCAGTGCGACGGAGATCAAGACGGTGCGGGTGTGGAACGCACTCACGGGGGAAGAGGCGCCGATGCAGCCCCTGCGGGGGGACATTGAGGTGGTCACCAGCGTGGCCTTCAGCCCAGACGGCACGCGCCTGGCATGTGCGTGGGAGGGCAAGACACTACGGGTGTGGAACGCGATCACGGGGGAAGAGGCGCTCCCGCAGCAGCTGCGGCGGCACACCGAGGTGGTCACTAGCGTGGCCTTCAGCCCGGACGGCACGCGGCAGGCCTGTGCGTCGGAGAACAAGACGGTGCGGGTGTGGAACGTGCTCACGGGGAAAGAAGTGCTGCCGCAGCCGCTGCGGGGGCAAACTGAGGTGGTCACCAGCGTGGCCTTCAGCCCGGACGTCACACGGCTGGCCTATGCGTCGGAGGTCATGACGGTGGGGGAATAGAACGCGCTCACGGGGGAAGAGGCGCTCCCGCAGTCGCTGCGGCGGCACACGAAGGTGTTTACTAGCGTGGCCTTTAACCATGTGCTGGCATGTGCGTCGGAGGGCAAGACACTACGGGTGTGGAACGCACTCACGGGGGAAGAGGCGCCGATGCAGCCCCTGCGGGGGGACATAGAGGTGGTCACCAGCGTGGCCTTCAGCCCGGACGTCACACGGCTGGCCTATGCGTCGGAGGACGAGACGGTGGGGGAATAGAACGCGCTCACGGGGGAAGAGGCGCTCCTGCAGCCGCTGCGGCGGCACATTGAGGTGTTTACTAGCGTGGCCTTTAACCCGGACGGCAAGCGGCTGACTAGTGCGTCCTATGACAAGACACTACGGGTGTGGGACGCGCTAACGGGGGAGGAGGCGCTGCCGCACCCGCTGAAGGGGCACAGTGAGGTGGTCACCAGCGTGGCCTTCAGCCCGGACGGCACACGGCTGGCCTATGCGTCGGAGGACAAGACGGTGGGGGAATAGAACGCGCTCACGGGGGAAGAGGCGCTCCCGCATCCGCTGCGGCGGCACACTGAGGTGTTTACTAGCGTGGCCTTCAGCCCGGACGGCAACCGGCTGACCAATGCGTCCTATGACAAGACACTGCGGGTGTGGGACGCGCTAACGGGGGAGGAGGCGCTACCGCAGCCGCTGAAGGGGCACACTGAGGTGGTCACCAGCGCGGCCTTCAGTCCGGACGGCACGCAGCAAGCCCGTGCGTCGGCAGACTGGACGGTGCGGGTGTGGAACGCGCTCACGGGGGAGGAGGCGCTGCTGCATCCGATGCGGGGGCACACTGAGGTGGTCACTAGCATGGCTTGCAGCCCGGACAACAAGCGATTGGCATGTGCGTTCTATGACAACACTACGGGTGTGGGACGCGCTCACGGGGGAAAGGGCGCCGATGCAGCCTCTGAAGGGGCACACTGAGGTGGTCACCAGCGTGGCCTTCAGCCCGGACGGCACGCGGCTGGCTAGTGCGTCGAGGGACAAGACACTACGGCTGTGGAACGCGATCACGGGGGAAGAAGTACTGCCGCAGCCGCTGCGGGGGCAAACTGAGGTGGTCACCAGCGTGGCCTTCAGCCCGGACGGCAAGCAACATGTCAGTGCGTCGGAGGACAAGACGGCGCGGGCGCGGAACGCACTCACGGGGGGGGGGGAGGCGCAGCCGCACCCGCTGCGGGGGTTCATTGAGGTGGTCAACCGCTTGTCCTTCAGCCCAGACAGCACGCGGCTGGTCAATGCGTCGGAGGACAAGACGGTGCGGGTGTGGAACGCGCTCACGGGGGAAGAGGCGCCGATGCAGCCGCTGAAGGGGCACACTGAGGTGGTCACCAGCGTGGCCTTCAGCCCGGACGGCACGCGGCTGGCTAGTGCGTCGAGGGACAAGACACTACGGCTGTGGAACGCGATCACGGGGGAAGAAGTGCTGCCGCAGCCGCTGCGGGGGCAAACTGAGGTGGTCACCAGCGTGGCCTTCAGCCCGGACGGCAAGCAACATGTCAGTGCGTCGGAGGACAACACGGCGCGGGCGCGGAACGCACTCACGGGGGGGGGGGGGGCGCAGCCGCACCCGCTGCGGGGGTACATTGAGGTGGTCAACCGCTTGGCCTTCAGCCCCGACGGCACGCGGCTGGCCTGTGCAGCGGAGGACAAGACGGTGCGGGTGTGGAACGCGCTCACGGGGGAAGAGGCGCTCCCGCAGCAGCTGCGGCGGCACACCGAAGTGGTCACTAGCGTGGCCTTCAGCCCGGACGGCAAGCGGCTGGCCTGTGCGTCGGAGAACAAGACGGTGCGGGTGTGGAACGCGCTCACGGGGGGGAGGTGCAGCCGCTGCCATTGCGGGGGCACACTAAGATGGTCACCAGCGTGGCCTTCAGTCCGGACCGCAAGCAACTGGTCAGTGCGTCGGAAGACAAGACGGTGCGGTGTGTGGAGCGAGGTGACGGGGGGGGGGAGGCGCTGCCACGGCCGCTGCAGCGGCCCACTGAGGTGGTCACCAGCGTGGCCTTCAACCCAGACGGCACACGGCTAGGGAGTGCGTCGGAGAACAAGACGGTGCGGGTGTGGAACGCGCTCACGGGGGAAGAGGCGCCGATGTAACCGATGCGGGGGCACACCGAGGTGATCACGAGGGTGGCCTTCAGCCCGGACGGCACGCGTCTGGCATGTGCGTCGGAGGGCAAGACGGTGCGGGTGTGGAACGCGATCACGGGGGAAGTGCTGCCGCAGCCGCTGCGGGGGCACACTGGGATGGTCACCAGCGTGGCCTCTAGTCCGGACGGCAAGCACCTGGCCAGTGCGTCGGAGGACAAGACGGTGCGGGTGCGGAACGCGCTCACGGGGGCTGAGGCGCAGCCGCGCCCCCCGAAGGGGCACACTGAGGTGGTCACCAGCGTGGCCTTCAGCCCGGACGGCCCGCGGCTGGTCAGTGCGTCGAGGGACAAATTACTACGGGTGTGGAACGCGCTCACGGGGGAAGAAGTGCTGCCGCAGCCGCTGCGGGGGCACACTAAGGTTGTCACTAGCGTGGCCTTCAGTCCGGACGGCAAGCAACATGTCAGTGCGTCGGAGGACAAGACGGTGCGGGTGCGGAACGCGCTCACAAGGGGGGAGGCGCAACGGCTTTGGGGGGGCAGGCGCACACGGTAAGTTAGTGCGTCGGAGGACAAGACGGTGCGGGTGTGGAACGCACTCACGGGGGAAGAGGCGCCGATGCAGCCCATGCGGGGGCACAGTGAGGTGGTCACCAGCGTGGCCTTCAGCCCGGACGGCACACGGCTGGCCTATGCGTCGGAGGACAAGACGGTGGGGGAATAGAACGCGCTCACGGGGGAAGAGGCGCTCCCGCATCCGCTGCGGCGGCACACTGAGGTGTTTACTAGCGTGGCCTTCAGCCCGGACGGCAAGCGGCTGACTAGTGCGTCCTATGACAAGACACTACGGGTGTGGGACGCGCTAACGGGGGAGGAGGCGCTGCCGCACCCGCTGAAGGGGCACAGTGAGGTGGTCACCAGCGTGGCCTTCAGCCCGGACGGCACACGGCTGGCCTATGCGTCGGAGGACAAGACGGTGGGGGAATAGAACGCGCTCACGGGGGAAGAGGCGCTCCCGCATCCGCTGCGGCGGCACACTGAGGTGTTTACTAGCGTGGCCTTCAGCCCGGACGGCAACCGGCTGACCAATGCGTCCTATGACAAGACACTGCGGGTGTGGGACGCGCTAACGGGGGAGGAGGCGCTACCGCAGCCGCTGAAGGGGCACACTGAGGTGGTCACTAGCGCGGCCTTCAGTCCGTACGGCACGCAGCAAGCCCGTGCGTCGGCAGACTGGACGGTGCGGGTGTGGAACGCGCTCACGGGGGAGGAGGCGCTGCTGCATCCGATGCGGGGGCACACTGAGGTGGTCACTAGCATGGCCTGCAGCCCGGACAACAAGCGATTGGCATGTGCGTTCTATGACAACACTACGGGTGTGGGACGCGCTCACGGGGGAAAGGGCGCCGATGCAGCCTCTGAAGGGGCACACTGAGGTGGTCACCAGCGTGGCCTTCAGCCCGGACGGCACGCGGCTGGCTAGTGCGTCGAGGGACAAGACACTACGGCTGTGGAACGCGATCACGGGGGAAGAAGTGCTGCCGCAGCCGCTGCGGGGGCAAACTGAGGTGGTCACCAGCGTGGCCTTCAGCCCGGACGGCAAGCAACATGTCAGTGCGTCGGAGGACAACACGGCGCGGGCGCGGAACGCACTCACGGGGGGGGGGAGGCGCAGCCGCACCCGCTGCGGGGGTACATTGAGGTGGTCAACCGCTTGGCCTTCAGCCCCGACGGCACGCGGCTGGCCTGTGCAGCGGAGGACAAGACGGTGCGGGTGTGGAACGCGCTCACGGGGGAAGAGGCGCTCCCGCAGCAGCTGCGGCGGCACACCGAAGTGGTCACTAGCGTGGCCTTCAGCCCGGACGGCAAGCGGCTGGCCTGTGCGTCGGAGAACAAGACGGTGCGGGTGTGGAACGCGCTCACGGGGGGGAGGTGCAGCCGCTGCCATTGCGGGGGCACACTAAGATGGTCACCAGCGTGGCCTTCAGTCCGAACCGCAAGCAACTGGTCAGTGCGTTGGAAGACAAGACGGTGCGGTGTGTGGAGCGAGGTGACGGGGGGGGGGAGGCGCTGCCACGGCCGCTGCAGCGGCCCACTGAGGTGGTCACCAGCGTGGCCTTCAACCCAGACGGCACACGGCTAGGGAGTGCGTCGGAGGACAAGACGGTGCGGGTGTGGAACGCGCTCACGGGGGAAGAGGCGCCGATGTAACCGATGCGGGGGCACACCGAGGTGATCACGAGGGTGGCCTTTAGCCCGGACGGCACGCGTCTGGCATGTGCGTCGGAGGGCAAGACGGTGCGGGTGTGGAACGCGATCACGGGGGAAGTGCTGCCGCAGCCGCTGCGGGGGCACACTGGGATGGTCACCAGCGTGGCCTCTAGTCCGGACGGCAAGCACCTGGCCAGTGCGTCGGAGGACAAGACGGTGCGGGTGCGGAACGCGCTCACGGGGGCTGAGGCGCAGCCGCGCCCCCCGAAGGGGCACACTGAGGTGGTCACCAGCGTGGCCTTCAGCCCGGACGGCCCGCGGCTGGTCAGTGCGTCGAGGGACAAATTACTACGGGTGTGGAACGCGATCACGGGGGAAGAAGTGCTGCCGCAGCCGCTGCGGGGGCACACTAAGGTTGTCACTAGCGTGGCCTTCAGTCCGGACGGCAAGCAACATGTCAGTGCGTCGGAGGACAAGACGGTGCGGGTGCGGAACGCGCTCACAAGGGGGGAGGCGCAACGGCTTTGGGGGGGCAGGCGCACACGGTAAGTTAGTGCGTCGGAGGACAAGACGGTGCGGGTGTGGAACGCACTCACGGGGGAAGAGGCGCCGATGCAGCCCATGCGGGGGCACAGTGAGGTGGTCACCAGCGTGGCCTTCAGCCCGGACGGCACACGGCTGGCCTATGCGTCGGAGGACAAGACGGTGGGGGAATAGAACGCGCTCACGGGGGAAGAGGCGCTCCCGCATCCGCTGCGGCGGCACACTGAGGTGTTTACTAGCGTGGCCTTCAGCCCGGACGGCAAGCGGCTGACTAGTGCGTCCTATGACAAGACACTACGGGTGTGGGACGCGCTAACGGGGGAGGAGGCGCTGCCGCACCCGCTGAAGGGGCACAGTGAGGTGGTCACCAGCGTGGCCTTCAGCCCGGACGGCACACGGCTGGCCTATGCGTCGGAGGACAAGACGGTGGGGGAATAGAACGCGCTCACGGGGGAAGAGGCGCTCCCGCATCCGCTGCGGCGGCACACTGAGGTGTTTACTAGCGTGGCCTTCAGCCCGGACGGCAACCGGCTGACCAATGCGTCCTATGACAAGACACTGCGGGTGTGGGACGCGCTAACGGGGGAGGAGGCGCTACCGCAGCCGCTGAAGGGGCACAGTGAGGTGGTCACCAGCGCGGCCTTCAGTCCGTACGGCACGCAGCAAGCCCGTGCGTCGGCAGACTGGACGGTGCGGGTGTGGAACGCGCTCACGGGGGAGGAGGCGCTGCTGCATCCGATGCGGGGGCACACTGAGGTGGTCACTAGCATGGCCTGCAGCCCGGACAACAAGCGATTGGCATGTGCGTTCTATGACAACACTACGGGTGTGGGACGCGCTCACGGGGGAAAGGGCGCCGATGCAGCCTCTGAAGGGGCACACTGAGGTGGTCACCAGCGTGGCCTTCAGCCCGGACGGCACGCGGCTGGCTAGTGCGTCGAGGGACAAGACACTACGGCTGTGGAACGCGATCACGGGGGAAGAAGTGCTGCCGCAGCCGCTGCGGGGGCAAACTGAGGTGGTCACCAGCGTGGCCTTCAGCCCGGACGGCAAGCAACATGTCAGTGCGTCGGAGGACAACACGGCGCGGGCGCGGAACGCACTCACGGGGGGGGGGAGGCGCAGCCGCACCCGCTGCGGGGGTACATTGAGGTGGTCAACCGCTTGGCCTTCAGCCCCGACGGCACGCGGCTGGCCTGTGCAGCGGAGGACAAGACGGTGCGGGTGTGGAACGCGCTCACGGGGGAAGAGGCGCTCCCGCAGCAGCTGCGGCGGCACACCGAAGTGGTCACTAGCGTGGCCTTCAGCCCGGACGGCAAGCGGCTGGCCTGTGCGTCGGAGAACAAGACGGTGCGGGTGTGGAACGCGCTCACGGGGGGGAGGTGCAGCCGCTGCCATTGCGGGGGAACACTAAGATGGTCACCAGCGTGGCCTTCAGTCCGAACCGCAAGCAACTGGTCAGTGCGTTGGAAGACAAGACGGTGCGGTGTGTGGAGCGAGGTGACGGGGGGGGGGAGGCGCTGCCACGGCCGCTGCAGCGGCCCACTGAGGTGGTCACCAGCGTGGCCTTCAACCCAGACGGCACACGGCTAGGGAGTGCGTCGGAGGACAAGACGGTGCGGGTGTGGAACGCGCTCACGGGGGAAGAGGCGCCGATGTAACCGATGCGGGGGCACACCGAGGTGATCACGAGGGTGGCCTTCAGCCCGGACGGCACGCGTCTGGCATGTGCGTCGGAGGGCAAGACGGTGCGGGTGTGGAACGCGATCACGGGGGAAGTGCTGCCGCAGCCGCTGCGGGGGCACACTGGGATGGTCACCAGCGTGGCCTCTAGTCCGGACGGCAAGCACCTGGCCAGTGCGTCGGAGGACAAGACGGTGCGGGTGCGGAACGCGCTCACGGGGGCTGAGGCGCAGCCGCGCCCCCCGAAGGGGCACACTGAGGTGGTCACCAGCGTGGCCTTCAGCCCGGACGGCCCGCGGCTGGTCAGTGCGTCGAGGGACAAATTACTACGGGTGTGGAACGCGATCACGGGGGAAGAAGTGCTGCCGCAGCCGCTGCGGGGGCACACTAAGGTTGTCACTAGCGTGGCCTTCAGTCCGGACGGCAAGCAACATGTCAGTGCGTCGGAGGACAAGACGGTGCGGGTGCGGAACGCGCTCACAAGGGGGGAGGCGCAACGGCTTTGGGGGGGCAGGCGCACACGGTAAGTTAGTGCGTCGGAGGACAAGACGGTGCGGGTGTGGAACGCACTCACGGGGGAAGAGGCGCCGATGCAGCCCATGCGGGGGCACAGTGAGGTGGTCACCAGCGTGGCATTCAGCCCGGACGGCACACGGCTGGCCTATGCGTCGGAGGACAAGACGGTGGGGGAATAGAACGCGCTCACGGGGGAAGAGGCGCTCCCGCATCCGCTGCGGCGGCACACTGAGGTGTTTACTAGCGTGGCCTTCAGCCCGGACGGCAAGCGGCTGACTAGTGCGTCCTATGACAAGACACTACGGGTGTGGGACGCACTCACGGGGGAGGAGGCGCTGCCGCACCCGCTGAAGGGGCACAGTGAGGTGGTCACCAGCGTGGCCTTCAGCCCGGACGGCACACGGCTGGCCTATGCGTCGGAGGACAAGACGGTGGGGGAATAGAACGCGCTCACGGGGGAAGAGGCGCTCCCGCATCCGCTGCGGCGGCACACTGAGGTGTTTACTAGCGTGGCCTTCAGCCCGGACGGCAAGCGGCTGACTAGTGCGTCCTATGACAAGACACTACGGGTGTGGGACGCGCTAACGGGGGAGGAGGCGCTGCCGCACCCGCTGAAGGGGCACAGTGAGGTGGTCACCAGCGTGGCCTTCAGCCCGGACGGCACACGGCTGGCCTATGCGTCGGAGGACAAGACGGTGGGGGAATAGAACGCGCTCACGGGGGAAGAGGCGCTCCCGCATCCGCTGCGGCGGCACACTGAGGTGTTTACTAGCGTGGCCTTCAGCCCGGACGGCAAGCGGCTGACTAGTGCGTCCTATGACAAGACACTACGGGTGTGGGACGCACTCACGGGGGAGGAGGCGCTGCCGCACCCGCTGAAGGGGCACAGTGAGGTGGTCACCAGCGTGGCCTTCAGCCCGGACGGCACACGGCTGGCCTATGCGTCGGAGGACAAGACGGTGGGGGAATAGAACGCGCTCACGGGGGAAGAGGCGCTCCCGCATCCGCTGCGGCGGCACACTGAGGTGTTTACTAGCGTGGCCTTCAGCCCGGACGGCAACCGGCTGACCAATGCGTCCTATGACAAGACACTGCGGGTGTGGGACGCGCTAACGGGGGAGGAGGCGCTACCGCAGCCGCTGAAGGGGCACACTGAGGTGGTCACCAGCGCGGCCTTCAGTCCGGACGGCACGCAGCAAGCCCGTGCGTCGGCAGACTGGACGGTGCGGGTGTGGAACGCGCTCACGGGGGAGGAGGCGCTGCTGCATCCGATGCGGGGGCACACTGAGGTGGTCACTAGCATGGCTTGCAGCCCGGACAACAAGCGATTGGCATGTGCGTTCTATGACAACACTACGGGTGTGGGACGCGCTCACGGGGGAAAGGGCGCCGATGCAGCCTCTGAAGGGGCACACTGAGGTGGTCACCAGCGTGGCATTCAGCCCGGACGGCACACGGCTGGCCTATGCGTCGGAGGACAAGACGGTGGGGGAATAGAACGCGCTCACGGGGGAAGAGGCGCTCCCGCATCCGCTGCGGCGGCACACTGAGGTGTTTACTAGCGTGGCCTTCAGCCCGGACGGCAAGCGGCTGACTAGTGCGTCCTATGACAAGACACTACGGGTGTGGGACGCGCTAACGGGGGAGGAGGCGCTGCCGCACCCGCTGAAGGGGCACAGTGAGGTGGTCACCAGCGTGGCCTTCAGCCCGGACGGCACACGGCTGGCCTATGCGTCGGAGGACAAGACGGTGGGGGAATAGAACGCGCTCACGGGGGAAGAGGCGCTCCCGCATCCGCTGCGGCGGCACACTGAGGTGTTTACTAGCGTGGCCTTCAGCCCGGACGGCAACCGGCTGACCAATGCGTCCTATGACAAGACACTGCGGGTGTGGGACGCGCTAACGGGGGAGGAGGCGCTACCGCAGCCGCTGAAGGGGCACACTGAGGTGGTCACCAGCGTGGCCTTCAGCCCAGACGGCACGCGGCTAATCCGTGCGACGGAGATCAAGACGGTGCGGGTGTGGAACGCGCTCACGGGGGAAAGGGCGCCGATGCAGCCTCTGAAGGGGCACACTGAGGTGGTCACCAGCGTGGCCTTCAGCCCGGATGGCACGCGGCTGGCTAGTGCGTCGAGGGACAAGACACTACGGCTGTGGAACGCGATCACGGGGGAAGAAGTGCTGCCGCACCCGCTGCGGGGGCCAACTGGGATGGTCACCAGCGTGGCCTTCAGCCCGGACGGCAAGCAACATGTCAGTGCGTCGGAGGACAACACGGCGCGGGCGCGGAACGCACTCACGGGAGGGGGGGGGGGGGGCGCAGCCGCACCCCCTGCGGCGGCACACCGAAGTGGTCACTAGCGTGGCCTTCAGCCCGGACGGCAAACGGCTGGCCTGTGCGTCGGAGAACAAGACGGTGCGGGTGTGGAACGCGCTCACGGGGGGGAGGTGCAGCCGCTGCCATTGCGGGGGCACACTAAGATGGTCACTAGCGTGGCCTTCAGTCCGGACCGCAAGCAACTGGTCAGTGCGTCGGAAGACAAGACGGTGCGGTGTGTGGAGCGAGGTGACGGGGGGGGGGGGGGGGCGCTACCAGGGCCGCTGTAGCGGCCCACTGAGGTGGTCACCAGCGTGGCCTTCAACCCAGACGGCACACGGCTAGGCGGTGCGTCGGAGAACAAGACGGTGCGGGTGTGGAACGCGCTCACGGGGGAAGAGGCGCCGATGTAACCGATGCGGGGGCACACCGAGGTGATCACGAGGGTGGCCTTCAGCCCGGACGGCACGCGTCTGGCATGTGCGTCGGAGGGCAAGACGGTGCGGGTGTGGAAGTGCTGCCGGTGCGATCACGGGGGAAGAAGTGCTGCCGCAGCCGCTGCGGGGGCACACTGGGATGGTCACCAGCGTGGCCTCTAGTCCGGACGGCAAGCACCTGGCCAGTGCGTCGGAGGACAAGACGGTGCGGGTGCGGAACGCGCTCACGGGGGCTGAGGCGCAGCCGCGCCCCCCGAAGGGGCACACTGAGGTGGTCACCAGCGTGGCCTTCAGCCCGGACGGCTCGCGGCTGGTCAGTGCGTCGAGGGACAAATTACTACGGGTGTGGAACGCGATCACGGGGGAAGAAGTGCTGCCGCAGCCGCTGCGGGGGCACACTAAGGTTGTCACTAGCGTGGCCTTCAGTCCGGACGGCAAGCAACATGTCAGTGCGTCGGAGGACAAGACGGTGCGGGTGCGGAACGCGCTCACAAGGGGGGAGGCGCAACGGCTTTGGGGGGGCAGGCGCACACGGTAAGTTAGTGCGTCGGAGGACAAGACGGTGCGGGTGTGGAACGCACTCACGGGGGAAGAGGCGCCAATGCAGCCCATGCGGGGGCGCATTAAGGTGGTCACCAGCATGGCCTTCAGCCCGGACGGCACACGGCTGGCCTATGCGTCGGAGGACAAGACGGTGGGGGAATAGATCGCGCTCACGGGGGAAGAGGCGCTCCCGCGGCCGCTGCGGCGGCACACTGAGGTGTTTACTAGCGTGGCCTTCAGCCCGGACGGCAAGCGGCTGACTAGTGCGTCCTATGACAAGACACTGCGGGTGTGGGACGCGCTAACGGGGAGGAGGCGCTGCTGCATCCGATGCCGGGGCACACCGAAGTGGTCACCAGCGTGGCCTTCAGTCCGGACGGCACGCAGCAAGCCCGTGCGTCGGCAGACTGGACGGTGCGGGTGTGGAACGCGCTCTCGGGGGAGGAGGCGCAGCTGCATCCGATGCGGGGGCACACTGAGGTGGTCACTAGCATGGCCTGCAGCCCGGACGGCAAGCGGCTGGCCAAAGCGTCCTATTACAACACTACGGGTATGGGACGCGCTCACGGGGGCTGAGGCGCCGATGCAGCCCCTGAAGGGGCACACTGAGGTGGTCACCAGCGTGGCCTTCAGCCCGGATGGCACGCGGCTGGCTAGTGCGTCGAGGGACAAGACACTACGGGTGTGGAACGCGATCATGGGGGAAGAAGTGCTGCCGCAGCCGCTGCGGGGGAAAACTGGGATGGTCACCAGCGTGGCCTTCAGCCCGGACGGCAAGCAACATGTCAGTGCGTCGGAGGACTAAGGCTCCGCATCAAGAATCAATAAAAGATCGAATCATGGTGCACCAGACAGATCGTGAATCGCACCAAGAATCAATATTTAGGCGCGGAATTTACTGGTGCACCGATATTTATTGGGCTGTAATATTCGGTGCACCGATATTTAGGCGCGGAATTTACTGGTGCACCGATATTAAGATACCGGTATTTACTGGTGCACCGATACTTCGGTGCCGACATTAACTGATGCACCAACATTTAACCGCATAGTTTACCGATGCACCAATATTTATCTGCGTAATTGAATCACCAAGAATCAACCGAGAATCAACCACAGTGGGAGACATGTGTCATCGACGGCTTCGGTCGTGACGATGCTTAGACAGGGTTGTACTCATTGATGATTCCCGCGGACGAAGGGGGAGGGCAGTGGCCGCAATCTTTTTCCCAAGTTGTATGGGATTGGTCCCATACATGCTTCTTAGTACTTAGCGCATCACACATGCTGCAGTAATGTGGTGTGCGTCCTGTCCACTTGATGCATGGATCAAAGTGTAATAATGATATGATGATGAAAGCCCTTATGTAATAAAACCTCCTCGTACTTGTACGAGTAATCATAATATGATGATGTTAATTGAGGCTCATTTTCATCGCATGAACTTGACACAATTTCCTTTCTTCCAGATTAACTTCAAATTCGCGGAGTAAAATCGATTAATACTGCATATATCACCTCTGGTGCACCAATATTTTCGCATAATTTTCGGGTGCACCAATATTTACACACGGAATTTACTGGTGCACCGATATTTAGACACAATTTACTGGTGCACCGGTGCACCGGTGCACCAATGTTTAGCAACCCAATTAAATCGATTAAAGATCGGATCAACTAAATCATGCATCAAATCTTGATCTTTTTTTCCGTCATGCACCAATTCTTGATATTTATCTCCTAAGGCTTGATGCGGAGCCCTACGGAGGACAAGACGGTGCGGGCGCGGAATGCGCTCACGGGGGGAGGCGCAGCCGCACCCGCTGCGGGGGTACATTGAGGTGGTCAACCGCTTGGCCTTCAGCCCAGACAGCACGCGGCTGGTCGGTGCGTCGGAGGACAAGACGGTGCGGGTGTGGAACGCACTCACGGGGGAAGCGGCGCCGATGCAACCCATGCGGGGGCACATTGAGGTGGTCACCAGCGTGGCCTTCAGCCCCGACGGCACGCGGCTGGCCTGTGCAGTGGAGGACAAGACGGTGCGGGTGTGGAACGCGCTCACGGGGGAAGAGGCGCTCCCGCAGCAGATGCGGCGGCACACCGAAGTGGTCACTAGCGTGGCCTTCAGCCCGGACGGCAAACGGCTGGCCTGTGCGTCGGAGAACAAGACGGTGCGGGTGTGGAACGCGCTCACGGGGGGAGGTGCAGCCGCTGCCATTGCGGGGGCACACTAAGATGGTCACCAGCGTGGCCTTCAGTCCGGACCGCAAGCAACTGGCCAGTGCGTCGGAAGACAAGACGGCGCGGTGTGTGGAACGAGGTGACGGGGGGGGGAGGCGCTGCCACGGCCGCTGCAGCGGCACACTGATATGGTCACCAGCGTGGCCTTCAACCCAGACGGCACACGGCTAGGCAGTGCGTCGGAGAACAAGACGGTGCGGGTGTGGAACGCGCTCACGGGGGAAGAGGCGCCGATGTAACCGATGCGGGGGCACACCGAGGTGATCACGAGGGTGGCCTTCAGCCCGGACGGCACGCGTCTGGCATGTGCGTCGGAGGGCAAGGCGGTGCGGGTGTGGAACGCGATCACGGGGGAAGAAGTGCTGCCGCAGCCGTTGCGGGGGCACACTGGGATGGTCACCAGCGTGGCCTCTAGTCCGGACGGCAAGCACCTGGCCAGTGCGTCGGAGGACAAGACGGTGCGGGTGCGGAACGCGCTCACGGGGGCTGAGGCGCAGCCGCGCTTCCCGAAGGGGCACACTAAAGTGGTCACCAGCGTTTCCTTCAGCCCGGACGGCCCGCGGCTGGTCGGTGCGTCGAGGGACAAATTACTACGGGTGTGGAACGCGATCACGGGGGAAGAAGTGCTGCCGCAGCCGCTGCGGGGGCACACTAAGGTTGTCACTAGCGTGGCATTCAGTCCGGACGGCAAGCAATTGGCCTATGCGTCGAAGGACAAGACGGTGGGGGAATAGAACGCGCTCACGGGGGAAGAGGCGCTCCCGCGGCCGCTGCGGCGGCACACTGAGGTGTTTACTAGCGTGGCCTTCAGCCCGGACGGCAAGCGGCTGACTAGTGCGTCCTATGACAAGACTCTACGGGTGTGGGACGCGCTAACGGGGGAGGAGGCGCTGCCGCAGCCGCTGAAGGGGCACACTGAGGTGGTCACCAGCGTGGCCTTCAGCCCCGACGGCACACGGCTAGTCAGTGCGACGGAGATCAAGACGGTGCTGGTGTGGAACGCACTCACGGGGGAAGAGGCGCCGATGCAGCCCATGCGGGGGCACATTGAGGTGGTCACCAGCGTGGCCTTCAGCCCGGACGGCAAACGGCTGGCATGTGTGTCGGAGGACAAGACGGTAGGGGTGTGGAACGCGCTCACGGGGGAAGAGGCGCTCCCGCAGCCGCTGCGGGGGCACACCGAAGTGGTCACTAGCGTGGCCTTTAGCCCGGGCGGCAAGCGGCTGACCAATGCGTCCTATGACAAGACACTACGGGTGTGGGACGCGCTAACGGGAGACAAGGCGCTGCCGCAGCCGCTGGACGCGGCTGGCTAGTGCGTCGAGGGACAAGACACTACGGGTGTGGAACGCGCTTGCATGGGAGGAGGCGCTGTTGCGGCCGATGCGGGGGCACACTGGGGTGGCCACCAGCATGGCCTTTAGCCTGGACGGCAAGCGGCTGCCCAGTGCGTGCTATGACAAGACACTACGGGTGTGGGACGCGCTAACGGGAGACAAGGCGCTGCCGCAGCCGCTGCGGGGGCACACTGAGGTGGTCACCAGCGTGGCCTTCAGCCCGGACGGCACGCGGCTGGCTAGTGCGTCGAGGGACAAGACACTACGGGTGTGGGACGCGCTTGCATGGGAGGAGGCGCTGTTGCGGCCGATGCGGGGGCACACTGAGGTGGCCACCAGCATGGCCTTCAGCCTGGACGGCAAGCGGCTGGCTAGTGAGTCAAGGGAAAACACACTACGGGTGTGGAACGCGCTAACAAGGGAAGATGTGCTGCCGCAGCCGCTGCGGGGGCACACAAAGGTGATCAACAGCGTGGCCTTTAACCCAGACGGCACGCTGCTAGTCAGTGCGTCGGAGAACAAGACGGCGCGGGTGTGGAACGCGCTCACGGGGGGGGGGGGGGGGGGGGAGGTGCAGCCGCTGCCATTGCGGGGGCACACTGGGATGGTCACCAGCGTGGCCTTCAGTCCGGACCGCAAGCGGCAAGACCGGACGGCAAGCGGCTGACCAGTGCGTCCTATGACAAGCAACTACGGGTTTGGGACGCGCTAACGGGAGACAAGGCGCTGCCGCAGCCGCTGCGGGGGCAAACTGAGGTGGTCACCAGCGTGGCCTTCAGCCCGGACGGCACGCGGCTGGCTAGTGCGTCGGCAGACTGGACGGTGCGGGTGTGGAACGCGCTCTCGGGGGAGGAGGCGCAGCTGCATCCGATGCGGGGGCACACTGAGGTGGTCACTAGCATGGCCTGCAGCCCGGACGGCAAGCGATTGGCATGTGCGTTCTATGACACCACTACGGGTATGGGACGCGCTCACGGGGGAAGAGGCGCCGATGCAGCCCCTGAAGGGGCACACTGAGGTGGTCACCAGCGTGGCCTTCAGCCCGGACGGCACGCGGCTGGCTAGTGCGTCGAGGGACAAGACACTACGGGTGTGGAACGCGATCACGGGGGAAGAAGTGCTGCCGCACCCGCTGCGGGGGCCAACTGGGATGGTCACCAGCGTGGCCTTCAGCCCGGACGGCGTGCAACTGGTCAGTGCGTCGGAGGACAAGGCGATGCGGGCGCGGAACGCGCTCACGGGTGGGGAGGCGCAGCCGCACCAACTTCGGGGGTACATTGAGGTGGTCACCAGCGTGGCCTTCAGCCCGGACGGCAAGCAACATGTCAGTGCGTCGGAGGACAAGACGGCGCGGGCGCGGAACGCACTCACGGGGGGGGGGAGGCGCAGCCGCACCCGCTGCGGGGGTTCATTGAGGTGGTCAACCGCTTGTCCTTCAGCCCAGACAGCACGCGGCTGGTCAATGCGTCGGAGGACAAGACGGTGCGGGTGTGGAACGCGCTCACGGGGGAAGAGGCGCCGATGCAGCCGCTGAAGGGGCACAGTGAGGTGGTCACCAGCGTGGCCTTCAGCCCGGACGGCACGCGGCTGGCTAGTGCGTCGAGGGACAAGACACTACGGCTGTGGAACGCGATCACGGGGGAAGAAGTGCTGCCGCAGCCGCTGCGGGGGCAAACTGAGGTGGTCACCAGCGTGGCCTTCAGCCCGGACGGCAAGCAACATGTCAGTGCGTCGGAGGACAACACGGCGCGGGCGCGGAACGCACTCACGGGGGGGGGAGGTGCAGCCGCACCCGCTGCGGGGGTACATTGAGGTGGTCAACCGCTTGGCCTTCAGCCCCGACGGCACGCGGCTGGCCTGTGCAGCGGAGGACAGGACGGTGCGGGTGTGGAACGCGCTCACGGGGGAAGAGGCGCTCCCGCAGCAGCTGCGGCGGCACACCGAAGTGGTCACTAGCGTGGCCTTCAGCCCGGACGGCAAGCGGCTGGCCTGTGCGTCGGAGAACAAGACGGTGCGGGTGTGGAACGCGCTCACGGGGGAAAGGGCGCCGATGCAGCCTCTGAAGGGGCACAGTGAGGTGGTCACCAGCGTGGCCTTCAGCCCGGACGGCACGCGGCTGGCTAGTGCGTCGAGGGACAAGACACTACAGCTGTGGAACGCGATCACGGGGGAAGAAGTACTGCCGCACCCGCTGCGGGGGCAAACTGAGGTGGTCACCAGCGTGGCCTTCAGCCCGGACGGCAAGCAACATGTCAGTGCGTCGGAGGACAAGACGGCGCGGGCGCGGAACGCACTCACGGGGGGGGGGGGAGGCGCACCCGCACCCGCTGCGGGGGTACATTGGGATGGTCAACCGCTTGTCCTTCAGCCCAGACAGCACGCGGCTGGTCAATGCGTCGGAGGACAAGACGGTGCGGGTGTGGAACGCGCTCACGGGGGCTGAGGCGCAGCCGCGCCCCCCGCAGGGGCACACTGAGGTGGTCACCAGCGTTTCCTTCAGCCCGGACGGCCCGCGGCTGGTCAGTGCGTCGAGGGACAAATTACTACGGGTGTGGAACGCGATCACGGGGGAAGAAGTGCTGCCGCAGCCGCTGCGGGGGCACACTAAGGTTGTCACTAGCGTGGCCTTCAGTCCGGACGGCAAGCAACTGGCCAGTGCGTCGGAGGACAAGACGGTGCGGGTGCGGAACGCGCTCACAAGGGGGGAGGCGCAACGGCTTTGGGGGGGTAGGCGCACGCGGTTGGTCAGTGCGTCGGAGGACAAGACGGTGCGGGTGTGGAACGCACTCACGGGGGAAGAGGCGCCGATGCAGCCCATGCGGGGGCACAGTGAGGTGGTCACAAGCGTGGCATTCAGCCCGGACGGCACACGGCTGGCCTATGCGTCGGAGGACAAGACGGTGGGGGAATAGATCGCGCTCACGGGGGAAGAGGCGCTCCCGCATCCGCTGCGGCGGCACACTGAGGTGTTTACTAGCGTGGCCTTCAGCCCGGACGGCAAGCGGCTGACTAGTGCGTCCTATGACAAGACACTACGGGTGTGGGACGCGCTAACGGGGGAGGAGGCGCTGCCGCACCCGCTGAAGGGGCACAGTGAGGTGGTCACCAGCGTGGCATTCAGCCCGGACGGCACACGGCTGGCCTATGCGTCGGAGGACAAGACGGTGGGGGAATAGAACGCGCTCACGGGGGAAGAGGCGCTCCCGCATCCGCTGCGGCGGCACACTGAGGTGTTTACTAGCGTGGCCTTCAGCCCGGACGGCAACCGGCTGACCAATGCGTCCTATGACAAGACACTGCGGGTGTGGGACGCGCTAACGGGGGAGGAGGCGCTACCGCAGCCGCTGAAGGGGCACACTGAGGTGGTCACCAGCGCGGCCTTCAGTCCGGACGGCACGCAGCAAGCCCGTGCGTCGGCAGACTGGACGGTGCGGGTGTGGAACGCGCTCACGGGGGAGGAGGCGCTGCTGCATCCGATGCGGGGGCACACTGAGGTGGTCACTAGCATGGCTTGCAGCCCGGACAACAAGCGATTGGCATGTGCGTTCTATGACAACACTACGGGTGTGGGACGCGCTCACGGGGGAAAGGGCGCCGATGCAGCCTCTGAAGGGGCACACTGAGGTGGTCACCAGCGTGGCCTTCAGCCCGGACGGCACGCGGCTGGCTAGTGCGTCGAGGGACAAGACACTACGGCTGTGGAACGCGATCACGGGGGAAGAAGTACTGCCGCAGCCGCTGCGGGGGCAAACTGAGGTGGTCACCAGCGTGGCCTTCAGCCCGGACGGCAAGCAACATGTCAGTGCGTCGGAGGACAAGACGGCGCGGGCGCGGAACGCACTCACGGGGGGGGGGGAGGCGCAGCCGCACCCGCTGCGGGGGTTCATTGAGGTGGTCAACCGCTTGTCCTTCAGCCCAGACAGCACGCGGCTGGTCAATGCGTCGGAGGACAAGACGGTGCGGGTGTGGAACGCGCTCACGGGGGAAGAGGCGCCGATGCAGCCGCTGAAGGGGCACACTGAGGTGGTCACCAGCGTGGCCTTCAGCCCGGACGGCACGCGGCTGGCTAGTGCGTCGAGGGACAAGACACTACGGCTGTGGAACGCGATCACGGGGGAAGAAGTGCTGCCGCAGCCGCTGCGGGGGCAAACTGAGGTGGTCACCAGCGTGGCCTTCAGCCCGGACGGCAAGCAACATGTCAGTGCGTCGGAGGACAACACGGCGCGGGCGCGGAACGCACTCACGGGGGGGGGGGGAGGCGCAGCCGCACCCGCTGCGGGGGTACATTGAGGTGGTCAACCGCTTGGCCTTCAGCCCCGACGGCACGCGGCTGGCCTGTGCAGCGGAGGACAAGACGGTGCGGGTGTGGAACGCGCTCACGGGGGAAGAGGCGCTCCCGCAGCAGCTGCG
The DNA here is from genome assembly GCA_006384855.1 of Tetraselmis striata. Lineage (NCBI taxonomy): Eukaryota > Viridiplantae > Chlorophyta > Chlorodendrophyceae > Chlorodendrales > Chlorodendraceae > Tetraselmis > Tetraselmis striata. The sequence goes on along the minus strand of VCJN01002948.1, from coordinate 73,011 downwards.
GCGGCACACCGAAGTGGTCACTAGCGTGGCCTTCAGCCCGGACGGCAAGCGGCTGGCCTGTGCGTCGGAGAACAAGACGGTGCGGGTGTGGAACGCGCTCACGGGGGAAAGGGCGCCGATGCAGCCTCTGAAGGGGCACACTGAGGTGGTCACCAGCGTGGCCTTCAGCCCGGACGGCACGCGGCTGGCTAGTGCGTCGAGGGACAAGACACTACGGCTGTGGAACGCGATCACGGGGGAAGAAGTACTGCCGCAGCCGCTGCGGGGGCAAACTGAGGTGGTCACCAGCGTGGCCTTCAGCCCGGACGGCAAGCAACATGTCAGTGCGTCGGAGGACAAGACGGCGCGGGCGCGGAACGCACTCACAGGGGGGGGGGGGGAGGCGCAGCCGCACCCGCTGCGGGGGTACATTGAGGTGGTCAACCGCTTGTCCTTCAGCCCAGACAGCGCGCGGCTGGTCAATGCGTCGGAGGCAAGACGGTGCGGGTGTGGAACGCGCTCACAGGGGCTGAGGCGCAGCCGCGCCCCCCGCAGGGGCACACTGAGGTGGTCACCAGCGTTTCCTTCAGCCCGGACGGCCCGCGGCTGGTCAGTGCGTCGAGGGACAAATTACTACGGGTGTGGAACGCGATCACGGGGGAAGAAGTGCTGCCGCAGCCGCTGCGGGGGCACACTAAGGTTGTCACTAGCGTGGCCTTCAGTCCGGACGGCAAGCAACTGGCCAGTGCGTCGGAGGACAAGACGGTGCGGGTGCGGAACGCGCTCACAAGGGGGGAGGCGCAACGGCTTTGGGGGGTTAGGCGCACGCGGTTGGTCAGTGCGTCGGAGGACAAGACGGTGCGGGTGTGGAACGCACTCACGGGGGAAGAGGCGCCGATGCAGCCCATGCGGGGGCACAGTGAGGTGGTCACCAGCGTGGCATTCAGCCCGGACGGCACACGGCTGGCCTATGCGTCGGAGGACAAGACGGTGGGGGAATAGAACGCGCTCACGGGGGAAGAGGCGCTCCCGCATCCGCTGCGGCGGCACACTGAGGTGTTTACTAGCGTGGCCTTCAGCCCGGACGGCAAGCGGCTGACTAGTGCGGCCTATGACAAAACACTACGGGTGTGGGACGCGCTAACGGGGGAGGAGGCGCTACCGCAGCCGCTGAAGGGGCACACTGAGGTGGTCACTAGCGTGGCCTTCAGCCCCGACGGCCCGCGGCTAGTCAGTGCGACGGAGATCAAGACGGTGCGGGTGTGGAACGCACTCACGGGGGAAGAGGCGCCGATGCAGCCCCTGCGGGGGGACATTGAGGTTGTCACCAGCGTGGCCTTCAGCCCAGACGGCACGCGCCTGGCATGTGCGTGGGAGGGCAAGACACTACGGGTGTGGAACGCGATCACGGGGGAAGAGGCGCTCCCGCAGCAGCTGCGGCGGCACACCGAAGTGGTCACTAGCGTGGCCTTCAGCCCGGACGGCACGCGGCAGGCCTGTGCGTCGGAGAACAAGACGGTGCGGGTGTGGAACGTGCTCACGGGGGAAGAAGTGCTGCCGCAGCCGCTGCGGGGGCAAACTGAGGTGGTCACCAGCGTGGCCTTCAGCCCGGACGTCACACGGCTGGCCTATGCGTCGGAGGTCATGACGGTGGGGGAATAGAACGCGCTCACGGGGGAAGAGGCGCTCCCGCAGTCGCTGCGGCGACACACGAAGGTGTTTACTAGCGTGGCCTTTAACCATGTGCTGGCATGTGCGTCGGAGGGCAAGACACTACGGGTGTGGAACGCACTCACGGGGGAAGAGGCGCCGATGCAGCCCCTGCGGGGGGACATAGAGGTGGTCACCAGCGTGGCCTTCAGCCCGGACGTCACACGGCTGGCCTATGCGTCGGAGGACAAGACGGTGGGGGAATAGAACGCGCTCACGGGGGAAGAGGCGCTCCCGCAGCCGCTGCGGCGGCACATTGAGGTGTTTACTAGCGTGGCCTTTAACCCGGACGGCAAGCGGCTGACTAGTGCGTCCTATGACAAGACACTACGGGTGTGGGACGCGCTAACGGGGGAGGAGGCGCTGCCGCACCCGCTGAAGGGGCACAGTGAGGTGGTCACCAGCGTGGCCTTCAGCCCGGACGGCACACGGCTGGCCTATGCGTCGGAGGACAAGACGGTGGGGGAATAGAACGCGCTCACGGGGGAAGAGGCGCTCCCGCATCCGCTGCGGCGGCACACTGAGGTGTTTACTAGCGTGGCCTTCAGCCCGGACGGCAACCGGCTGACCAATGCGTCCTATGACAAGACACTGCGGGTGTGGGACGCGCTAACGGGGGAGGAGGCGCTACCGCAGCCGCTGAAGGGGCACACTGAGGTGGTCACCAGCGCGGCCTTCAGTCCGGACGGCACGCAGCAAGCCCGTGCGTCGGCAGACTGGACGGTGCGGGTGTGGAACGCGCTCACGGGGGAGGAGGCGCTGCTGCATCCGATGCGGGGGCACACTGAGGTGGTCACTAGCATGGCTTGCAGCCCGGACAACAAGCGATTGGCATGTGCGTTCTATGACAACACTACGGGTGTGGGACGCGCTCACGGGGGAAAGGGCGCCGATGCAGCCTCTGAAGGGGCACACTGAGGTGGTCACCAGCGTGGCCTTCAGCCCGGACGGCACGCGGCTGGCTAGTGCGTCGAGGGACAAGACACTACGGCTGTGGAACGCGATCACGGGGGAAGAAGTACTGCCGCAGCCGCTGCGGGGGCAAACTGAGGTGGTCACCAGCGTGGCCTTCAGCCCGGACGGCAAGCAACATGTCAGTGCGTCGGAGGACAAGACGGCGCGGGCGCGGAACGCACTCACGGGGGGGGGGGAGGCGCAGCCGCACCCGCTGCGGGGGTTCATTGAGGTGGTCAACCGCTTGTCCTTCAGCCCAGACAGCACGCGGCTGGTCAATGCGTCGGAGGACAAGACGGTGCGGGTGTGGAACGCGCTCACGGGGGAAGAGGCGCCGATGCAGCCGCTGAAGGGGCACACTGAGGTGGTCACCAGCGTGGCCTTCAGCCCGGACGGCACGCGGCTGGCTAGTGCGTCGAGGGACAAGACACTACGGCTGTGGAACGCGATCACGGGGGAAGAAGTGCTGCCGCAGCCGCTGCGGGGGCAAACTGAGGTGGTCACCAGCGTGGCCTTCAGCCCGGACGGCAAGCAACATGTCAGTGCGTCGGAGGACAACACGGCGCGGGCGCGGAACGCACTCACGGGGGGGGGGGGGGCGCAGCCGCACCCGCTGCGGGGGTACATTGAGGTGGTCAACCGCTTGGCCTTCAGCCCCGACGGCACGCGGCTGGCCTGTGCAGCGGAGGACAAGACGGTGCGGGTGTGGAACGCGCTCACGGGGGAAGAGGCGCTCCCGCAGCAGCTGCGGCGGCACACCGAAGTGGTCACTAGCGTGGCCTTCAGCCCGGACGGCAAGCGGCTGGCCTGTGCGTCGGAGAACAAGACGGTGCGGGTGTGGAACGCGCTCACGGGGGGGAGGTGCAGCCGCTGCCATTGCGGGGGCACACTAAGATGGTCACCAGCGTGGCCTTCAGTCCGGACCGCAAGCAACTGGTCAGTGCGTCGGAAGACAAGACGGTGCGGTGTGTGGAGCGAGGTGACGGGGGGGGGGAGGCGCTGCCACGGCCGCTGCAGCGGCCCACTGAGGTGGTCACCAGCGTGGCCTTCAACCCAGACGGCACACGGCTAGGGAGTGCGTCGGAGAACAAGACGGTGCGGGTGTGGAACGCGCTCACGGGGGAAGAGGCGCCGATGTAACCGATGCGGGGGCACACCGAGGTGATCACGAGGGTGGCCTTCAGCCCGGACGGCACGCGTCTGGCATGTGCGTCGGAGGGCAAGACGGTGCGGGTGTGGAACGCGATCACGGGGGAAGTGCTGCCGCAGCCGCTGCGGGGGCACACTGGGATGGTCACCAGCGTGGCCTCTAGTCCGGACGGCAAGCACCTGGCCAGTGCGTCGGAGGACAAGACGGTGCGGGTGCGGAACGCGCTCACGGGGGCTGAGGCGCAGCCGCGCCCCCCGAAGGGGCACACTGAGGTGGTCACCAGCGTGGCCTTCAGCCCGGACGGCCCGCGGCTGGTCAGTGCGTCGAGGGACAAATTACTACGGGTGTGGAACGCGCTCACGGGGGAAGAAGTGCTGCCGCAGCCGCTGCGGGGGCACACTAAGGTTGTCACTAGCGTGGCCTTCAGTCCGGACGGCAAGCAACATGTCAGTGCGTCGGAGGACAAGACGGTGCGGGTGCGGAACGCGCTCACAAGGGGGGAGGCGCAACGGCTTTGGGGGGGCAGGCGCACACGGTAAGTTAGTGCGTCGGAGGACAAGACGGTGCGGGTGTGGAACGCACTCACGGGGGAAGAGGCGCCGATGCAGCCCATGCGGGGGCACAGTGAGGTGGTCACCAGCGTGGCCTTCAGCCCGGACGGCACACGGCTGGCCTATGCGTCGGAGGACAAGACGGTGGGGGAATAGAACGCGCTCACGGGGGAAGAGGCGCTCCCGCATCCGCTGCGGCGGCACACTGAGGTGTTTACTAGCGTGGCCTTCAGCCCGGACGGCAAGCGGCTGACTAGTGCGTCCTATGACAAGACACTACGGGTGTGGGACGCGCTAACGGGGGAGGAGGCGCTGCCGCACCCGCTGAAGGGGCACAGTGAGGTGGTCACCAGCGTGGCCTTCAGCCCGGACGGCACACGGCTGGCCTATGCGTCGGAGGACAAGACGGTGGGGGAATAGAACGCGCTCACGGGGGAAGAGGCGCTCCCGCATCCGCTGCGGCGGCACACTGAGGTGTTTACTAGCGTGGCCTTCAGCCCGGACGGCAACCGGCTGACCAATGCGTCCTATGACAAGACACTGCGGGTGTGGGACGCGCTAACGGGGGAGGAGGCGCTACCGCAGCCGCTGAAGGGGCACACTGAGGTGGTCACCAGCGCGGCCTTCAGTCCGTACGGCACGCAGCAAGCCCGTGCGTCGGCAGACTGGACGGTGCGGGTGTGGAACGCGCTCACGGGGGAGGAGGCGCTGCTGCATCCGATGCGGGGGCACACTGAGGTGGTCACTAGCATGGCCTGCAGCCCGGACAACAAGCGATTGGCATGTGCGTTCTATGACAACACTACGGGTGTGGGACGCGCTCACGGGGGAAAGGGCGCCGATGCAGCCTCTGAAGGGGCACACTGAGGTGGTCACCAGCGTGGCCTTCAGCCCGGACGGCACGCGGCTGGCTAGTGCGTCGAGGGACAAGACACTACGGCTGTGGAACGCGATCACGGGGGAAGAAGTGCTGCCGCAGCCGCTGCGGGGGCAAACTGAGGTGGTCACCAGCGTGGCCTTCAGCCCGGACGGCAAGCAACATGTCAGTGCGTCGGAGGACAACACGGCGCGGGCGCGGAACGCACTCACGGGGGGGGGGAGGCGCAGCCGCACCCGCTGCGGGGGTACATTGAGGTGGTCAACCGCTTGGCCTTCAGCCCCGACGGCACGCGGCTGGCCTGTGCAGCGGAGGACAAGACGGTGCGGGTGTGGAACGCGCTCACGGGGGAAGAGGCGCTCCCGCAGCAGCTGCGGCGGCACACCGAAGTGGTCACTAGCGTGGCCTTCAGCCCGGACGGCAAGCGGCTGGCCTGTGCGTCGGAGAACAAGACGGTGCGGGTGTGGAACGCGCTCACGGGGGGGAGGTGCAGCCGCTGCCATTGCGGGGGCACACTAAGATGGTCACCAGCGTGGCCTTCAGTCCGAACCGCAAGCAACTGGTCAGTGCGTCGGAAGACAAGACGGTGCGGTGTGTGGAGCGAGGTGACGGGGGGGGGGGAGGCGCTGCCACGGCCGCTGCAGCGGCCCACTGAGGTGGTCACCAGCGTGGCCTTCAACCCAGACGGCACACGGCTAGGGAGTGCGTCGGAGGACAAGACGGTGCGGGTGTGGAACGCGCTCACGGGGGAAGAGGCGCCGATGTAACCGATGCGGGGGCACACCGAGGTGATCACGAGGGTGGCCTTCAGCCCGGACGGCACGCGTCTGGCATGTGCGTCGGAGGGCAAGACGGTGCGGGTGTGGAACGCGATCACGGGGGAAGTGCTGCCGCAGCCGCTGCGGGGGCACACTGGGATGGTCACCAGCGTGGCCTCTAGTCCGGACGGCAAGCACCTGGCCAGTGCGTCGGAGGACAAGACGGTGCGGGTGCGGAACGCGCTCACGGGGGCTGAGGCGCAGCCGCGCCCCCCGAAGGGGCACACTGAGGTGGTCACCAGCGTGGCCTTCAGCCCGGACGGCCCGCGGCTGGTCAGTGCGTCGAGGGACAAATTACTACGGGTGTGGAACGCGCTCACGGGGGAAGAAGTGCTGCCGCAGCCGCTGCGGGGGCACACTAAGGTTGTCACTAGCGTGGCCTTCAGTCCGGACGGCAAGCAACATGTCAGTGCGTCGGAGGACAAGACGGTGCGGGTGCGGAACGCGCTCACAAGGGGGGAGGCGCAACGGCTTTGGGGGGGCAGGCGCACACGGTAAGTTAGTGCGTCGGAGGACAAGACGGTGCGGGTGTGGAACGCACTCACGGGGGAAGAGGCGCCGATGCAGCCCATGCGGGGGCACAGTGAGGTGGTCACCAGCGTGGCCTTCAGCCCGGACGGCACACGGCTGGCCTATGCGTCGGAGGACAAGACGGTGGGGGAATAGAACGCGCTCACGGGGGAAGAGGCGCTCCCGCATCCGCTGCGGCGGCACACTGAGGTGTTTACTAGCGTGGCCTTCAGCCCGGACGGCAAGCGGCTGACTAGTGCGTCCTATGACAAGACACTACGGGTGTGGGACGCGCTAACGGGGGAGGAGGCGCTGCCGCACCCGCTGAAGGGGCACAGTGAGGTGGTCACCAGCGTGGCCTTCAGCCCGGACGGCACACGGCTGGCCTATGCGTCGGAGGACAAGACGGTGGGGGAATAGAACGCGCTCACGGGGGAAGAGGCGCTCCCGCATCCGCTGCGGCGGCACACTGAGGTGTTTACTAGCGTGGCCTTCAGCCCGGACGGCAACCGGCTGACCAATGCGTCCTATGACAAGACACTGCGGGTGTGGGACGCGCTAACGGGGGAGGAGGCGCTACCGCAGCCGCTGAAGGGGCACACTGAGGTGGTCACCAGCGCGGCCTTCAGTCCGTACGGCACGCAGCAAGCCCGTGCGTCGGCAGACTGGACGGTGCGGGTGTGGAACGCGCTCACGGGGGAGGAGGCGCTGCTGCATCCGATGCGGGGGCACACTGAGGTGGTCACTAGCATGGCCTGCAGCCCGGACAACAAGCGATTGGCATGTGCGTTCTATGACAACACTACGGGTGTGGGACGCGCTCACGGGGGAAAGGGCGCCGATGCAGCCTCTGAAGGGGCACACTGAGGTGGTCACCAGCGTGGCCTTCAGCCCGGACGGCACGCGGCTGGCTAGTGCGTCGAGGGACAAGACACTACGGCTGTGGAACGCGATCACGGGGGAAGAAGTGCTGCCGCAGCCGCTGCGGGGGCAAACTGAGGTGGTCACCAGCGTGGCCTTCAGCCCGGACGGCAAGCAACATGTCAGTGCGTCGGAGGACAACACGGCGCGGGCGCGGAACGCACTCACGGGGGGGGGGAGGCGCAGCCGCACCCGCTGCGGGGGTACATTGAGGTGGTCAACCGCTTGGCCTTCAGCCCCGACGGCACGCGGCTGGCCTGTGCAGCGGAGGACAAGACGGTGCGGGTGTGGAACGCGCTCACGGGGGAAGAGGCGCTCCCGCAGCAGCTGCGGCGGCACACCGAAGTGGTCACTAGCGTGGCCTTCAGCCCGGACGGCAAGCGGCTGGCCTGTGCGTCGGAGAACAAGACGGTGCGGGTGTGGAACGCGCTCACGGGGGGGAGGTGCAGCCGCTGCCATTGCGGGGGCACACTAAGATGGTCACCAGCGTGGCCTTCAGTCCGAACCGCAAGCAACTGGTCAGTGCGTTGGAAGACAAGACGGTGCGGTGTGTGGAGCGAGGTGACGGGGGGGGGGAGGCGCTGCCACGGCCGCTGCAGCGGCCCACTGAGGTGGTCACCAGCGTGGCCTTCAACCCAGACGGCACACGGCTAGGGAGTGCGTCGGAGGACAAGACGGTGCGGGTGTGGAACGCGCTCACGGGGGAAGAGGCGCCGATGTAACCGATGCGGGGGCACACCGAGGTGATCACGAGGGTGGCCTTCAGCCCGGACGGCACGCGTCTGGCATGTGCGTCGGAGGGCAAGACGGTGCGGGTGTGGAACGCGATCACGGGGGAAGTGCTGCCGCAGCCGCTGCGGGGGCACACTGGGATGGTCACCAGCGTGGCCTCTAGTCCGGACGGCAAGCACCTGGCCAGTGCGTCGGAGGACAAGACGGTGCGGGTGCGGAACGCGCTCACGGGGGCTGAGGCGCAGCCGCGCCCCCCGAAGGGGCACACTGAGGTGGTCACCAGCGTGGCCTTCAGCCCGGACGGCCCGCGGCTGGTCAGTGCGTCGAGGGACAAATTACTACGGGTGTGGAACGCGCTCACGGGGGAAGAAGTGCTGCCGCAGCCGCTGCGGGGGCACACAAAGGTTGTCACTAGCGTGGCCTTCAGTCCGGACGGCAAGCAACATGTCAGTGCGTCGGAGGACAAGACGGTGCGGGTGCGGAACGCGCTCACAAGGGGGGAGGCGCAACGGCTTTGGGGGGGCAGGCGCACACGGTAAGTTAGTGCGTCGGAGGACAAGACGGTGCGGGTGTGGAACGCACTCACGGGGGAAGAGGCGCCGATGCAGCCCATGCGGGGGCACAGTGAGGTGGTCACCAGCGTGGCCTTCAGCCCGGACGGCACACGGCTGGCCTATGCGTCGGAGGACAAGACGGTGGGGGAATAGAACGCGCTCACGGGGGAAGAGGCGCTCCCGCATCCGCTGCGGCGGCACACTGAGGTGTTTACTAGCGTGGCCTTCAGCCCGGACGGCAAGCGGCTGACTAGTGCGTCCTATGACAAGACACTACGGGTGTGGGACGCGCTAACGGGGGAGGAGGCGCTGCCGCACCCGCTGAAGGGGCACAGTGAGGTGGTCACCAGCGTGGCCTTCAGCCCGGACGGCACACGGCTGGCCTATGCGTCGGAGGACAAGACGGTGGGGGAATAGAACGCGCTCACGGGGGAAGAGGCGCTCCCGCATCCGCTGCGGCGGCACACTGAGGTGTTTACTAGCGTGGCCTTCAGCCCGGACGGCAACCGGCTGACCAATGCGTCCTATGACAAGACACTGCGGGTGTGGGACGCGCTAACGGGGGAGGAGGCGCTACCGCAGCCGCTGAAGGGGCACACTGAGGTGGTCACCAGCGCGGCCTTCAGTCCGTACGGCACGCAGCAAGCCCGTGCGTCGGCAGACTGGACGGTGCGGGTGTGGAACGCGCTCACGGGGGAGGAGGCGCTGCTGCATCCGATGCGGGGGCACACTGAGGTGGTCACTAGCATGGCCTGCAGCCCGGACAACAAGCGATTGGCATGTGCGTTCTATGACAACACTACGGGTGTGGGACGCGCTCACGGGGGAAAGGGCGCCGATGCAGCCTCTGAAGGGGCACACTGAGGTGGTCACCAGCGTGGCCTTCAGCCCGGACGGCACGCGGCTGGCTAGTGCGTCGAGGGACAAGACACTACGGCTGTGGAACGCGATCACGGGGGAAGAAGTGCTGCCGCAGCCGCTGCGGGGGCAAACTGAGGTGGTCACCAGCGTGGCCTTCAGCCCGGACGGCAAGCAACATGTCAGTGCGTCGGAGGACAACACGGCGCGGGCGCGGAACGCACTCACGGGGGGGGGGAGGCGCAGCCGCACCCGCTGCGGGGGTACATTGAGGTGGTCAACCGCTTGGCCTTCAGCCCCGACGGCACGCGGCTGGCCTGTGCAGCGGAGGACAAGACGGTGCGGGTGTGGAACGCGCTCACGGGGGAAGAGGCGCTCCCGCAGCAGCTGCGGCGGCACACCGAAGTGGTCACTAGCGTGGCCTTCAGCCCGGACGGCAAGCGGCTGGCCTGTGCGTCGGAGAACAAGACGGTGCGGGTGTGGAACGCGCTCACGGGGGGGAGGTGCAGCCGCTGCCATTGCGGGGGCACACTAAGATGGTCACCAGCGTGGCCTTCAGTCCGAACCGCAAGCAACTGGTCAGTGCGTTGGAAGACAAGACGGTGCGGTGTGTGGAGCGAGGTGACGGGGGGGGGGAGGCGCTGCCACGGCCGCTGCAGCGGCCCACTGAGGTGGTCACCAGCGTGGCCTTCAACCCAGACGGCACACGGCTAGGGAGTGCGTCGGAGGACAAGACGGTGCGGGTGTGGAACGCGCTCACGGGGGAAGAGGCGCCGATGTAACCGATGCGGGGGCACACCGAGGTGATCACGAGGGTGGCCTTCAGCCCGGACGGCACGCGTCTGGCATGTGCGTCGGAGGGCAAGACGGTGCGGGTGTGGAACGCGATCACGGGGGAAGTGCTGCCGCAGCCGCTGCGGGGGCACACTGGGATGGTCACCAGCGTGGCCTCTAGTCCGGACGGCAAGCACCTGGCCAGTGCGTCGGAGGACAAGACGGTGCGGGTGCGGAACGCGCTCACGGGGGCTGAGGCGCAGCCGCGCCCCCCGAAGGGGCACACTGAGGTGGTCACCAGCGTGGCCTTCAGCCCGGACGGCCCGCGGCTGGTCAGTGCGTCGAGGGACAAATTACTACGGGTGTGGAACGCGCTCACGGGGGAAGAAGTGCTGCCGCAGCCGCTGCGGGGGCACACTAAGGTTGTCACTAGCGTGGCCTTCAGTCCGGACGGCAAGCAACATGTCAGTGCGTCGGAGGACAAGACGGTGCGGGTGCGGAACGCGCTCACAAGGGGGGAGGCGCAACGGCTTTGGGGGGGCAGGCGCACACGGTAAGTTAGTGCGTCGGAGGACAAGACGGTGCGGGTGTGGAACGCACTCACGGGGGAAGAGGCGCCGATGCAGCCCATGCGGGGGCACAGTGAGGTGGTCACCAGCGTGGCCTTCAGCCCGGACGGCACACGGCTGGCCTATGCGTCGGAGGACAAGACGGTGGGGGAATAGAACGCGCTCACGGGGGAAGAGGCGCTCCCGCATCCGCTGCGGCGGCACACTGAGGTGTTTACTAGCGTGGCCTTCAGCCCGGACGGCAAGCGGCTGACTAGTGCGTCCTATGACAAGACACTACGGGTGTGGGACGCGCTAACGGGGGAGGAGGCGCTGCCGCACCCGCTGAAGGGGCACAGTGAGGTGGTCACCAGCGTGGCCTTCAGCCCGGACGGCACACGGCTGGCCTATGCGTCGGAGGACAAGACGGTGGGGGAATAGAACGCGCTCACGGGGGAAGAGGCGCTCCCGCATCCGCTGCGGCGGCACACTGAGGTGTTTACTAGCGTGGCCTTCAGCCCGGACGGCAACCGGCTGACCAATGCGTCCTATGACAAGACACTGCGGGTGTGGGACGCGCTAACGGGGGAGGAGGCGCTACCGCAGCCGCTGAAGGGGCACACTGAGGTGGTCACCAGCGCGGCCTTCAGTCCGTACGGCACGCAGCAAGCCCGTGCGTCGGCAGACTGGACGGTGCGGGTGTGGAACGCGCTCACGGGGGAGGAGGCGCTGCTGCATCCGATGCGGGGGCACACTGAGGTGGTCACTAGCATGGCCTGCAGCCCGGACAACAAGCGATTGGCATGTGCGTTCTATGACAACACTACGGGTGTGGGACGCGCTCACGGGGGAAAGGGCGCCGATGCAGCCTCTGAAGGGGCACACTGAGGTGGTCACCAGCGTGGCCTTCAGCCCGGACGGCACGCGGCTGGCTAGTGCGTCGAGGGACAAGACACTACGGCTGTGGAACGCGATCACGGGGGAAGAAGTGCTGCCGCAGCCGCTGCGGGGGCAAACTGAGGTGGTCACCAGCGTGGCCTTCAGCCCGGACGGCAAGCAACATGTCAGTGCGTCGGAGGACAACACGGCGCGGGCGCGGAACGCACTCACGGGGGGGGGGAGGCGCAGCCGCACCCGCTGCGGGGGTACATTGAGGTGGTCAACCGCTTGGCCTTCAGCCCCGACGGCACGCGGCTGGCCTGTGCAGCGGAGGACAAGACGGTGCGGGTGTGGAACGCGCTCACGGGGGAAGAGGCGCTCCCGCAGCAGCTGCGGCGGCACACCGAAGTGGTCACTAGCGTGGCCTTCAGCCCGGACGGCAAGCGGCTGGCCTGTGCGTCGGAGAACAAGACGGTGCGGGTGTGGAACGCGCTCACGGGGGGGAGGTGCAGCCGCTGCCATTGCGGGGGCACACTAAGATGGTCACTATCGTGGCCTTCAGTCCGAACCGCAAGCAACTGGTCAGTGCGTTGGAAGACAAGACGGTGCGGTGTGTGGAGCGAGGTGACGGGGGGGGGGAGGCGCTGCCACGGCCGCTGCAGCGGCCCACTGAGGTGGTCACCAGCGTGGCCTTCAACCCAGACGGCACACGGCTAGGGAGTGCGTCGGAGGACAAGACGGTGCGGGTGTGGAACGCGCTCACGGGGGAAGAGGCGCCGATGTAACCGATGCGGGGGCACACCGAGGTGATCACGAGGGTGGCCTTCAGCCCGGACGGCACGCGTCTGGCCTATGCGTCGGAGGACAAGACGGTGGGGGAATAGAACGCGCTCACGGGGGAAGAGGCGCTCCCGCATCCGCTGCGGCGGCACACTGAGGTGTTTACTAGCGTGGCCTCCACCCCGGACGGCAACCGGCTGACCAATGCGTCCTATGACAAGACACTGCGGGTGTGGGACGCGCTAACGGGGGAGGAGGCGCTACCGCAGCCGCTGAAGGGGCACACTGAGGTGGTCACCAGCGCGGCCTTCAGTCCGGACGGCACGCAGCAAGCCCGTGCGTCGGCAGACTGGACGGTGCGGGTGTGGAACGCGCTCACGGGGGAGGAGGCGCTGCTGCATCCGATGCGGGGGCACACTGAGGTGGTCACTAGCATGGCTTGCAGCCCGGACAACAAGCGATTGGCATGTGCGTTCTATGACAACACTACGGGTGTGGGACGCGCTCACGGGGGAAAGGGCGCCGATGCAGCCTCTGAAGGGGCACACTGAGGTGGTCACCAGCGTGGCATTCAGCCCGGACGGCACACGGCTGGCCTATGCGTCGGAGGACAAGACGGTGGGGGAATAGAACGCGCTCACGGGGGAAGAGGCGCTCCCGCATCCGCTGCGGCGGCACACTGAGGTGTTTACTAGCGTGGCCTTCAGCCCGGACGGCAAGCGGCTGACTAGTGCGTCCTATGACAAGACACTACGGGTGTGGGACGCGCTAACGGGGGAGGAGGCGCTGCCGCACCCGCTGAAGGGGCACAGTGAGGTGGTCACCAGCGTGGCCTTCAGCCCGGACGGCACACGGCTGGCCTATGCGTCGGAGGACAAGACGGTGGGGGAATAGAACGCGCTCACGGGGGAAGAGGCGCTCCCGCATCCGCTGCGGCGGCACACTGAGGTGTTTACTAGCGTGGCCTTCAGCCCGGACGGCAACCGGCTGACCAATGCGTCCTATGACAAGACACTGCGGGTGTGGGACGCGCTAACGGGGGAGGAGGCGCTACCGCAGCCGCTGAAGGGGCACACTGAGGTGGTCACCAGCGTGGCCTTCAGCCCAGACGGCACGCGGCTAATCCGTGCGACGGAGATCAAGACGGTGCGGGTGTGGAACGCACTCACGGGGGAAGAGGCGCCGATGCAGCCCCTGCAGGGGCACATTGAGGTGGTCACCAGCGTGGCCTTCAGCCCGGACGGCAAACGGCTGGCATGTGTGTCGGAGGACAAGACGGTAGGGGTGTGGAACGCGCTCACGGGGGAAGAGGTGCTCCCGCAGCCGCTGCGGGGGCACACCGAAGTGGTCACTAGAGTGGCCTTCAGCCCGGACGGCAAGCGGCTGACCAATGCGTCCTATGACAAGACACTGCGGGTGTGGGACGCGCTCACGGGGGAGGAGGCGCTGCTGCATCCGATGCCGGGGCACACTGAGGTGGTCACTAGCATGGCCTTCAGCCCGGACAACAAGCGATTGGCATGTGCGTTCTATGACAACACTACGGGTGTGGGACGCGCTCACGGGGGAAAGGGCGCCGATGCAGCCTCTGAAGGGGCACACTGAGGTGGTCACCAGCGTGGCCTTCAGCCCGGATGGCACGCGGCTGGCTAGTGCGTCGAGGGACAAGACACTACGGCTGTGGAACGCGATCACGGGGGAAGAAGTGCTGCCGCACCCGCTGCGGGGGCCAACTGGGATGGTCACCAGCGTGGCCTTCAGCCCGGACGGCAAGCAACATGTCAGTGCGTCGGAGGACAACACGGCGCGGGCGCGGAACGCACTCACGGGAGGGGGGGGGGGGGGCGTAGCCGCACCCCCTGCGGCGGCACACCGAAGTGGTCACTAGCGTGGCCTTCAGCCCGGACGGCAAACGGCTGGCCTGTGCGTCGGAGAACAAGACGGTGCGGGTGTGGAACGCGCTCACGGGGGGGAGGTGCAGCCGCTGCCATTGCGGGGGCACACTAAGATGGTCACTAGCGTGGCCTTCAGTCCGGACCGCAAGCAACTGGTCAGTGCGTCGGAAGACAAGACGGTGCGGTGTGTGGAACGAGGTGACGGGGGGGGGGGGGGGGGGGCGCTACCAGGGCCGCTGTAGCGGCCCACTGAGGTGGTCACCAGCGTGGCCTTCAACCCAGACGGCACACGGCTAGGCGGTGCGTCGGAGAACAAGACGGTGCGGGTGTGGAACGCGCTCACGGGGGAAGAGGCGCCGATGTAACCGATGCGGGGGCACACCGAGGTGATCACGAGGGTGGCCTTCAGCCCGGACGGCACGCGTCTGGCATGTGCGTCGGAGGGCAAGACGGTGCGGGTGTGGAAGTGCTGCCGGTGCGATCACGGGGGAAGAAGTGCTGCCGCAGCCGCTGCGGGGGCACACTGGGATGGTCACCAGCGTGGCCTCTAGTCCGGACGGCAAGCACCTGGCCAGTGCGTCGGAGGACAAGACGGTGCGGGTGCGGAACGCGCTCACGGGGGCTGAGGCGCAGCCGCGCCCCCCGAAGGGGCACACTGAGGTGGTCACCAGCGTGGCCTTCAGCCCGGACGGCTCGCGGCTGGTCAGTGCGTCGAGGGACAAATTACTACGGGTGTGGAACGCGATCACGGGGGAAGAAGTGCTGCCGCAGCCGCTGCGGGGGCACACTAAGGTTGTCACTAGCGTGGCCTTCAGTCCGGACGGCAAGCAACATGTCAGTGCGTCGGAGGACAAGACGGTGCGGGTGCGGAACGCGCTCACAAGGGGGGAGGCGCAACGGCTTTGGGGGGGCAGGCGCACACGGTAAGTTAGTGCGTCGGAGGACAAGACGGTGCGGGTGTGGAACGCACTCACGGGGGAAGAGGCGCCAATGCAGCCCATGCGGGGGCGCATTAAGGTGGTCACCAGCATGGCCTTCAGCCCGGACGGCACACGGCTGGCCTATGCGTCGGAGGACAAGACGGTGGGGGAATAGATCGCGCTCACGGGGGAAGAGGCGCTCCCGCGGCCGCTGCGGCGGCACACTGAGGTGTTTACTAGCGTGGCCTTCAGCCCGGACGGCAAGCGGCTGACTAGTGCGTCCTATGACAAGACACTGCGGGTGTGGGACGCGCTAACGGGGAGGAGGCGCTGCTGCATCCGATGCCGGGGCACACCGAAGTGGTCACCAGCGTGGCCTTCAGTCCGGACGGCACGCAGCAAGCCCGTGCGTCGGCAGACTGGACGGTGCGGGTGTGGAACGCGCTCTCGGGGGAGGAGGCGCAGCTGCATCCGATGCGGGGGCACACTGAGGTGGTCACTAGCATGGCCTGCAGCCCGGACGGCAAGCGGCTGGCCAAAGCGTCCTATTACAACACTACGGGTATGGGACGCGCTCACGGGGGCTGAGGCGCCGATGCAGCCCCTGAAGGGGCACACTGAGGTGGTCACCAGCGTGGCCTTCAGCCCGGACGGCACGCGGCTGGCTAGTGCGTCGAGGGACAAGACACTACGGGTGTGGAACGCGATCATGGGGGAAGAAGTGCTGCCGCAGCCGCTGCGGGGGAAAACTGGGATGGTCACCAGCGTGGCCTTCAGCCCGGACGGCAAGCAACTGGTCAGTGCGTCGGAGGACTAAGGCTCCGCATCAAGAATCAATAAAAGATCGAATCATGGTGCACCAGACAGATCGTGAATCGCACCAAGAATCAATATTTAGGCGCGGAATTTACTGGTGCACCGATATTTATTGGGCTGTAATATTCGGTGCACCGATATTTAGGCGCGGAATTTACTGGTGCACCGATATTAAGATACCGGTACTTACTGGTGCACCGATACTTCGGTGCCGACATTAACTGATGCACCAACATTTAACCGCATAGTTTACCGATGCACCAATATTTATCTGCGTAATTGAATCACCAAGAATCAACCGAGAATCAACCACAGTGGGAGACATGTGTCATCGACGGCTTCGGTCGTGACGATGCTTAGACAGGGTTGTACTCATTGATGATTCCCGCGGACGAAGGGGGAGGGCAGGGGCCGCAATCTTTTTCCCAAGTTGTATGGGATTGGTCCCATACATGCTTCTTAGTACTTAGCGCATCACACATGCTGCAGTAATGTGGTGTGCGTCCTGTCCACTTGATGCATGGATCAAAGTGTAATAATGATATGATGATGAAAGCCCTTATGTAATAAAACCTCCTCGTACTTGTACGAGTAATCATAATATGATGATGTTAATTGAGGCTCATTTTCATCGCATGAACTTGACACAATTTCCTTTCTTCCAGATTAACTTCAAATTCGCGGAGTAAAATCGATTAATACTGCATATATCACCTCTGGTGCACCAATATTTTCGCATAATTTTCGGGTGCACCAATATTTACACACGGAATTTACTGGTGCACCGATATTTAGACACAATTTACTGGTGCACCGGTGCACCGGTGCACCAATGTTTAGCAACCCAATTAAATCGATTAAAGATCGGATCAACTAAATCATGCATCAAATCTTGATCTTTTTTTTCCGTCATGCACCAATTCTTGATATTTATCTCCTAAGGCTTGATGCGGAGCCCTACGGAGGACAAGACGGTGCGGGCGCGGAATGCGCTCACGGGGGGAGGCGCAGCCGCACCCGCTGCGGGGGTACATTGAGGTGGTCAACCGCTTGGCCTTCAGCCCAGACAGCACGCGGCTGGTCGGTGCGTCGGAGGACAAGACGGTGCGGGTGTGGAACGCACTCACGGGGGAAGCGGCGCCGATGCAACCCATGCGGGGGCACATTGAGGTGGTCACCAGCGTGGCCTTCAGCCCCGACGGCACGCGGCTGGCCTGTGCAGTGGAGGACAAGACGGTGCGGGTGTGGAACGCGCTCACGGGGGAAGAGGCGCTCCCGCAGCAGATGCGGCGGCACACCGAAGTGGTCACTAGCGTGGCCTTCAGCCCGGACGGCAAACGGCTGGCCTGTGCGTCGGAGAACAAGACGGTGCGGGTGTGGAACGCGCTCACGGGGGGAGGTGCAGCCGCTGCCATTGCGGGGGCACACTAAGATGGTCACCAGCGTGGCCTTCAGTCCGGACCGCAAGCAACTGGCCAGTGCGTCGGAAGACAAGACGGCGCGGTGTGTGGAACGAGGTGACGGGGGGGGGAGGCGCTGCCACGGCCGCTGCAGCGGCACACTGATATGGTCACCAGCGTGGCCTTCAACCCAGACGGCACACGGCTAGGCAGTGCGTCGGAGAACAAGACGGTGCGGGTGTGGAACGCGCTCACGGGGGAAGAGGCGCCGATGTAACCGATGCGGGGGCACACCGAGGTGATCACGAGGGTGGCCTTCAGCCCGGACGGCACGCGTCTGGCATGTGCGTCGGAGGGCAAGGCGGTGCGGGTGTGGAACGCGATCACGGGGGAAGAAGTGCTGCCGCAGCCGTTGCGGGGGCACACTGGGATGGTCACCAGCGTGGCCTCTAGTCCGGACGGCAAGCACCTGGCCAGTGCGTCGGAGGACAAGACGGTGCGGGTGCGGAACGCGCTCACGGGGGCTGAGGCGCAGCCGCGCTTCCCGAAGGGGCACACTAAAGTGGTCACCAGCGTTTCCTTCAGCCCGGACGGCCCGCGGCTGGTCGGTGCGTCGAGGGACAAATTACTACGGGTGTGGAACGCGATCACGGGGGAAGAAGTGCTGCCGCAGCCGCTGCGGGGGCACACTAAGGTTGTCACTAGCGTGGCATTCAGTCCGGACGGCAAGCAATTGGCCTATGCGTCGGAGGACAAGACGGTGGGGGAATAGAACGCGCTCACGGGGGAAGAGGCGCTCCCGCGGCCGCTGCGGCGGCACACTGAGGTGTTTACTAGCGTGGCCTTCAGCCCGGACGGCAAGCGGCTGACTAGTGCGTCCTATGACAAGACTCTACGGGTGTGGGACGCGCTAACGGGGGAGGAGGCGCTGCCGCAGCCGCTGAAGGGGCACACTGAGGTGGTCACCAGCGTGGCCTTCAGCCCCGACGGCACACGGCTAGTCAGTGCGACGGAGATCAAGACGGTGCTGGTGTGGAACGCACTCACGGGGGAAGAGGCGCCGATGCAGCCCATGCGGGGGCACATTGAGGTGGTCACCAGCGTGGCCTTCAGCCCGGACGGCAAACGGCTGGCATGTGTGTCGGAGGACAAGACGGTAGGGGTGTGGAACGCGCTCACGGGGGAAGAGGCGCTCCCGCAGCCGCTGCGGGGGCACACCGAAGTGGTCACTAGCGTGGCCTTTAGCCCGGGCGGCAAGCGGCTGACCAATGCGTCCTATGACAAGACACTACGGGTGTGGGACGCGCTAACGGGAGACAAGGCGCTGCCGCAGCCGCTGGACGCGGCTGGCTAGTGCGTCGAGGGACAAGACACTACGGGTGTGGAACGCGCTTGCATGGGAGGAGGCGCTGTTGCGGCCGATGCGGGGGCACACTGGGGTGGCCACCAGCATGGCCTTTAGCCTGGACGGCAAGCGGCTGCCCAGTGCGTGCTATGACAAGACACTACGGGTGTGGGACGCGCTAACGGGAGACAAGGCGCTGCCGCAGCCGCTGCGGGGGCACACTGAGGTGGTCACCAGCGTGGCCTTCAGCCCGGACGGCACGCGGCTGGCTAGTGCGTCGAGGGACAAGACACTACGGGTGTGGGACGCGCTTGCATGGGAGGAGGCGCTGTTGCGGCCGATGCGGGGGCACACTGAGGTGGCCACCAGCATGGCCTTCAGCCTGGACGGCAAGCGGCTGGCTAGTGAGTCAAGGGAAAACACACTACGGGTGTGGAACGCGCTAACAAGGGAAGATGTGCTGCCGCAGCCGCTGCGGGGGCACACAGAGGTGATCAACAGCGTGGCCTTTAACCCAGACGGCACGCTGCTAGTCAGTGCGTCGGAGAACAAGACGGCGCGGGTGTGGAACGCGCTCACGGGGGGGGGGGGGGGGGAGGTGCAGCCGCTGCCATTGCGGGGGCACACTGGGATGGTCACCAGCGTGGCCTTCAGTCCGGACCGCAAGCGGCAAGACCGGACGGCAAGCGGCTGACCAGTGCGTCCTATGACAAGAAACTACGGGTTTGGGACGCGCTAACGGGAGACAAGGCGCTGCCGCAGCCGCTGCGGGGGCAAACTGAGGTGGTCACCAGCGTGGCCTTCAGCCCGGACGGCACGCGGCTGGCTAGTGCGTCGGCAGACTGGACGGTGCGGGTGTGGAACGCGCTCTCGGGGGAGGAGGCGCAGCTGCATCCGATGCGGGGGCACACTGAGGTGGTCACTAGCATGGCCTGCAGCCCGGACGGCAAGCGATTGGCATGTGCGTTCTATGACACCACTACGGGTATGGGACGCGCTCACGGGGGAAGAGGCGCCGATGCAGCCCCTGAAGGGGCACACTGAGGTGGTCACCAGCGTGGCCTTCAGCCCGGACGGCACGCGGCTGGCTAGTGCGTCGAGGGACAAGACACTACGGGTGTGGAACGCGATCACGGGGGAAGAAGTGCTGCCGCACCCGCTGCGGGGGCCAACTGGGATGGTCACCAGCGTGGCCTTCAGCCCGGACGGCGTGCAACTGGTCAGTGCGTCGGAGGACAAGGCGATGCGGGCGCGGAACGCGCTCACGGGTGGGGAGGCGCAGCCGCACCAACTTCGGGGGTACATTGAGGTGGTCACCAGCGTGGCCTTCAGCCCAGACAGCACGCGGCTGGTCAGTGCGTCGGAGGACAAGACGGTGCGGGTGTGGAACGTGCTCACGGGGGAAGAGGCGCTCCCGCGCCCCCCGCAGGGGCACACCGAAGGGGTCACTAGCGTGGCCTTCAGCCCGGACGGCAAGCGGCTGCCCAGTGCGTGCTATGACAAGACACTACGGGTGTGGGACGCGCTAACGGGAGACAAGGCGCTGCCGCAGCCGCTGCGGGGGCAAACTGAGGTGGTCACCAGCGTGGCCTTCACCCCGGACGGTACGCGGCTGGCTAGTGCGTCGAGGGACAAGACACTACAGCTGTGGAACGCGATCACGGGGGAAGAAGTACTGCCGCACCCGCTGCGGGGGCAAACTGAGGTGGTCACCAGCGTGGCCTTCAGCCCGGACGGCAAGCAACATGTCAGTGCGTCGGAGGACAAGACGGCGCGGGCGCGGAACGCACTCACGGGGGGGGGGGGGGGAGGCGCAGCCGCACCCGCTGCGGGGGAACATTGAGGTGGTCAACCGCTTGTCCTTCAGCCCAGACAGCACGCGGCTGGTCAATGCGTCGGAGGCAAGACGGTGCGGGTGTGGAACGCGCTCACAGGGGCTGAGGCGCAGCCGCGCCCCCCGCAGGGGCACACTGAGGTGGTCACCAGCGTTTCCTTCAGCCCGGACGGCCCGCGGCTGGTCAGTGCGTCGAGGGACAAATTACTACGGGTGTGGAACGCGATCACGGGGGAAGAAGTGCTGCCGCAGCCGCTGCGGGGGCACACTAAGGTTGTCACTAGCGTGGCCTTCAGTCCGGACGGCAAGCAACATGTCAGTGCGTCGGAGGACAAGACGGTGCGGGTGCGGAACGCGCTCACAAGGGGGGAGGCGCAACGGCTTTGGGGGGGTAGGCGCACGCGGTTGGCCTATGCGTCGGAGGACAAGACGGTGGGGGAATAGAACGCGCTCACGGGGGAAGAGGCGCTCCCGCATCCGCTGCGGCGGCACACTGAGGTGTTTACTAGCGTGGCCTTCAGCCCGGACGGCAAGCGGCTGACTAGTGCGTCCTATGACAAGACACTACGGGTGTGGGACGCGCTAACGGGGGAGGAGGCGCTGCCGCACCCGCTGAAGGGGCACAGTGAGGTGGTCACCAGCGTGGCCTTCAGCCCGGACGGCACACGGCTGGCCTATGCGTCGGAGGACAAGACGGTGGGGGAATAGAACGCGCTCACGGGGGAAGAGGCGCTCCCGCATCCGCTGCGGCGGCACACTGAGGTGTTTACTAGCGTGGCCTTCAGCCCGGACGGCAACCGGCTGACCAATGCGTCCTATGACAAGACACTGCGGGTGTGGGACGCGCTAACGGGGGAGGAGGCGCTACCGCAGCCGCTGAAGGGGCACACTGAGGTGGTCACCAGCGCGGCCTTCAGTCCGGACGGCACGCAGCAAGCCCGTGCGTCGGCAGACTGGACGGTGCGGGTGTGGAACGCGCTCACGGGGGAGGAGGCGCTGCTGCATCCGATGCGGGGGCACACTGAGGTGGTCACTAGCATGGCTTGCAGCCCGGACAACAAGCGATTGGCATGTGCGTTCTATGACAACACTACGGGTGTGGGACGCGCTCACGGGGGAAAGGGCGCCGATGCAGCCTCTGAAGGGGCACACTGAGGTGGTCACCAGCGTGGCCTTCAGCCCGGACGGCACGCGGCTGGCTAGTGCGTCGAGGGACAAGACACTACGGCTGTGGAACGCGATCACGGGGGAAGAAGTACTGCCGCAGCCGCTGCGGGGGCAAACTGAGGTGGTCACCAGCGTGGCCTTCAGCCCGGACGGCAAGCAACATGTCAGTGCGTCGGAGGACAAGACGGCGCGGGCGCGGAACGCACTCACGGGGGGGGGGGGAGGCGCAGCCGCACCCGCTGCGGGGGTTCATTGAGGTGGTCAACCGCTTGTCCTTCAGCCCAGACAGCACGCGGCTGGTCAATGCGTCGGAGGACAAGACGGTGCGGGTGTGGAACGCGCTCACGGGGGAAGAGGCGCCGATGCAGCCGCTGAAGGGGCACACTGAGGTGGTCACCAGCGTGGCCTTCAGCCCGGACGGCACGCGGCTGGCTAGTGCGTCGAGGGACAAGACACTACGGCTGTGGAACGCGATCACGGGGGAAGAAGTGCTGCCGCAGCCGCTGCGGGGGCAAACTGAGGTGGTCACCAGCGTGGCCTTCAGCCCGGACGGCAAGCAACATGTCAGTGCGTCGGAGGACAACACGGCGCGGGCGCGGAACGCACTCACAAGGGGGGAGGCGCAGCCGCACCCGCTGCGGGGGTACATTGAGGTGGTCAACCGCTTGGCCTTCAGCCCCGACGGCACGCGGCTGGCCTGTGCAGCGGAGGACAAGACGGTGCGGGTGTGGAACGCGCTCACGGGGGAAGAGGCGCTCCCGCAGCAGCTGCGGCGGCACACCGAAGTGGTCACTAGCGTGGCCTTCAGCCCGGACGGCAAGCGGCTGCCCAGTGCGTCGGAGAACAAGACGGTGCGGGTGTGGAACGCGCTCACGGGGGAAAGGGCGCCGATGCAGCCTCTGAAGGGGCACACTGAGGTGGTCACCAGCGTGGCCTTCAGCCCGGACGGCACGCGGCTGGCTAGTGCGTCGAGGGACAAGACACTACAGCTGTGGAACGCGATCACGGGGGAAGAAGTACTGCCGCACCCGCTGCGGGGGCAAACTGAGGTGGTCACCAGCGTGGCCTTCAGCCCGGACGGCAAGCAACATGTCAGTGCGTCGGAGGACAAGACGGCGCGGGCGCGGAACGCACTCACGGGGGGGGGGGGGAGGCGCAGCCGCACCTGCTGCGGGGGTACATTGAGGTGGTCAACCGCTTGTCCTTCAGCCCAGACAGCACGCGGCTGGTCAATGCGTCGGAGGAGAAGACGGTGCGGGTGTGGAACGCGCTCACGGGGGAAGAGGCGCCGATGCAGCCCCTGAAGGGGCACATTGAGGTGGTCACCAGCGTGGCCTTCAGCCCCGACGGCACACGGCTAGTCAGTGCGACGGAGATCAAGACGGTGCTGGTGTGGAACGCACTCACGGGGGAAGAGGCGCCGATGCAGCCCATGCGGGGGCACATTGAGGTGGTCACCAGCGTGGCCTTCAGCCCGGACGGCAAACGGCTGGCATGTGTGTCGGAGGACAAGACGGTAGGGGTGTGGAACGCGCTCACGGGGGAAGAGGCGCTCCCGCACCCGCTGCGGGGGCACACCGAAGTGGTCACTAGCGTGGCCTTTAGCCCGGGCGGCAAGCGGCTGACCAATGCGTCCTATGACAAGACACTACGGGTGTGGGACGCGCTAACGGGAGACAAGGCGCTGCCGCAGCCGCTGGACGCGGCTGGCTAGTGCGTCGAGGGACAAGACACTACGGGTGTGGAACGCGCTTGCATGGGAGGAGGCGCTGTTGCGGCCGATGCGGGGGCACACTGAGGTGGCCACCAGCATGGCCTTCAGCCTGGACGGCAAGCGGCTGGCCAAAGCGTCCTATTACAACACAACGGGTATGGTACGCGCTCACGGGGGAGGAGGCGCTGCTGCAGCCGCAAAAGGGGCACACTGAGGTGGTCACCAGCGTAGCCTTCAGCCCAGACGGCACGCGGCTGGCTAGTGAGTCAAGGGACAACACACTACGGGTGTGGAACGCGCTAACAAGGGAAGATGTGCTGCCGCAGCCGCTGCGGGGGCACACAGAGGTGATCAACAGCGTGGCCTTTAACCCAGACGGCACGCTGCTAGTCAGTGCGTCGGAGAACAAGACGGCGCGGGTGTGGAACGCGCTCACGGGGGGGGGGGGGGGGGGGGGAGGTGCAGCCGCTGCCATTGCGGGGGCACACTGGGATGGTCACCAGCGTGGCCTTCAGTCCGGACCGCAAGCGGCAAGACCGGACGGCAAGCGGCTGACCAGTGCGTCCTATGACAAGACACTACGGGGGGGACGCGCTAACGGGAGACAAGGCGCTGCCGCAGCCGCTGCGGGGGCAAACTGAGGTGGTCACCAGCGTGGCCTTCAGTCCGGACGGCACGCAGCAAGCCCGTGCGTCGGCAGACTGGACGGTGCGGGTGTGGAACGCGCTCTCGGGGGAGGAGGCGCAGCTGCATCCGATGCGGGGGCACACTGAGGTGGTCACTAGCATGGCCTGCAGCCCGGACGGCAAGCGATTAACATGTGCGTTCTATGACAACACTACGGGTATGGGACGCGCTCACAGGGGAAGAGGCGCCGATGCAGCCCCTGAAGGGGCACACTGAGGTGGTCACCAGCGTGGCCTTCAGCCCGGACGGCACGCGGCTGGCTAGTGCGTCGAGGGACAAGACACTACGGGTGTGGAACGCGATCACGGGGGAAGAAGTGCTGCCGCAGCCGCTGCGGGGGCCAACTGGGATGGTCACCAGCGTGGCCTTCAGCCCGGACGGCGTGCAACTGGTCAGTGCGTCGGAGGACAAGGCGATGCGGGCGCGGAACGCGCTCACGGGTGGGGAGGCGCAGCCGCACCAACTTCGGGGGTACATTGAGGTGGTCAACCGCTATGCCTTCAGCCCAGACAGCACGCGGCTGGCCAGTGCGTCGGAGGACAAGACGGTGCGGGTGCGGAACGCGCTCACGGGGGCTGAGGCGCAGCCGCGCCCCCCGAAGGGGCACACTAAAGTGGTCACCAGCGTTTCCTTCAGCCCGGACGGCCCGCGGCTGGTCGGTGCGTCGAGGGACAAATTACTACGGGTGTGGAACGCGATCACGGGGGAAGAAGTGCTGCCGCAGCCGCTGCGGGGGCACACTAAGGTTGTCACTAGCGTGGCCTTCAGTCCGGACGGCAAGCAACTGGCCAGTGCGTCGGAGGACAAGACGGTGCGGGTGTGGAACGTGCTCACGGGGGAAGAGGCGCCGATGCAGCCCCTGCGGGGGCACATTGAGGTGGTCACCAGCGTGGCCTTCAGCCCGGACGGCACACGGCTGGCCTATGCGTCGGAGGACAAGACGGTGCGGGGAATAGAACGCGCTCACGGGGGAAGAGGCGCTCCCGCGGCCGCTGCGGCGGCACACTGAGGTGTTTACTAGCGTGGCCTTCAGCCCGGACGGCAAGCGGCTGACTAGTGCGTCCTATGACAAGACACTACGGGTTTGGGACGCGCTAACGGGAGACAAGGCGCTGCCGCAGCCGCTGCGGGGGCAAACTGAGGTGGTCACCAGCGTGGCCTTCAGCCCGGACGGTTCGCGGCTGGCTAGTGCGTCGAGGGACAAGACACTACGGGTGTGGAACGCGCTTGCATGGGAGGAGGCGCTGTTGCGGCCGATGCGGGGGCACACTGAGGTGGCCACCAGCATGGCCTTCAGCCTGGACGGCAAGCGGCTGGCCAAAGCGTCCTATTACAACACAACGGGTATGGTACGCGCTCACGGGGGAGGAGGCGCTGCTGCAGCCGCAAAAGGGGCACACTGAGGTGGTCACCAGCGTAGCCTTCAGCCCAGACGGCACGCGGCTGGCTAGTGAGTCAAGGGACAACACACTACGGGTGTGGAACGCGCTAACAAGGGAAGATGTGCTGCCGCAGCCGCTGCGGGGGCACACAGAGGTGATCAACAGCGTGGCCTTTAACCCAGACGGCACGCTGCTAGTCAGTGCGTCGGAGAACAAGACGGCGCGGGTGTGGAACGCGCTCACGGGGGGGGGGGGGGGAGGTGCAGCCGCTGCTATTGCGGGGGCACACTGGGATGGTCACCAGCGTGGCCTTCAGTCCGGACCGCAAGCGGCAAGACCGGACGGCAAGCGGCTGACTAGTGCGTCCTATGACAAGACACTACGGGTGTGGGACGCGCTAACGGGAGACAAGGCGCTGCCGCAGCCGCTGCGGGGGCAAACTGAGGTGGTCACCAGCGTGGCCTTCAGCCCGGACGGCACGCGGTTGGCTAGTGCGTCGGCAGACTGGACGGTGCGGGTGTGGAACGCGCTCTTGGGGGAGGAGGCGCAGCTGCATCCGATGCGGGGGCACACTGAGGTGGTCACTAGCATGGCCTGCAGCCCGGACGGCAAGCGATTGGCATGTGCGTTCTATGACAACACTACGGGTATGGGACGCGCTCACGGGGGAAGAGGCGCCGATGCAGCCCCTGAAGGGGCACACTGAGGTGGTCACCAGCGTGGCCTTCAGCCCGGACGGCACGCGGCTGGCTAGTGCGTCGAGGGACAAGACACTACGGGTGTGGAACGCGATCACGGGGAAAGAAGTGCTGCCGCAGCCGCTGGGATGGTCACCAGCGTGGCCTTCAGCCCGGACGGCGTGCAACTGGTCAGTGCGTCGGAGGAAAAGGCGATGCGGGCGCGGAACGCGCTCACGGGTGGGGAGGCGCAGCCGCACCAACTTCGGGGGTACATTGAGGTGGTCAACCGCTTTGCCTTCAGCCCAGACAGCACGCGGCTGGTCAATGCGTCGGAGGACAAGACGGTGCGGGTGTGGAACGCGCTCACGGGGGAAGAGGCGCCGATGCAGCCCCTGAAGGGGCACACTGAGGTGGTCACCAGCGTGGCCTTCAGCCCGGACGGCACGCGGCTGGCTAGTGCGTCGAGGGACAAGACACTACGGGTGTGGAACGCGATCACGGGGGAAGAAGTGCTGCCGCAGCCGCTGCGGGGGCCAACTGGGATGGTCACCAGCGTGGCCTTCAGCCCGGACGGCGTGCAACTGGTCAGTGCGTCGGAGGACAAGGCGATGCGGGCGCGGAACGCGCTCACGGGTGGGGAGGCGCAGCCGCACCAACTTCGGGGGTACATTGAGGTGGTCAACCGCTTTGCCTTCAGCCCAGACAGCACGCGGCTGGTCAGTGCGTCGGAGGACAAGACGGTGCGGGTGTGGAACGTGCTCACGGGGGAAGAGGCGCTCCCGCGCCCCCCGCAGGGGCACACCGAAGGGGTCACTAGCGTGGCCTTCAGCCCGGACGGCAAGCGGCTGCCCAGTGCGTGCTATGACAAGACACTACGGGTGTGGGACGCGCTAACGGGAGACAAGGCGCTGCCGCAGCCGCTGCGGGGGCAAACTGAGGTGGTCACCAGCGTGGCCTTCAGCCCGGACGGTTCGCGGCTGGCTAGTGCGTCGAGGGACAAGACACTACGGGTGTGGAACGCGCTTGCATGGGAGGAGGCGCTGTTGCGGCCGATGCGGGGGCACACTGAGGTGGCCACCAGCATGGCCTTCAGCCTGGACGGCAAGCGGCTGGCCAAAGCGTCCTATTACAACACAACGGGTATGGTACGCGCTCACGGGGGAGGAGGCGCTGCTGCAGCCGCAAAAGGGGCACACTGAGGTGGTCACCAGCGTAGCCTTCAGCCCAGACGGCACGCGGCTGGCTAGTGAGTCAAGGGACAACACACTACGGGTGTGGAACGCGCTAACAAGGGAAGATGTGCTGCCGCAGCCGCTGCGGGGGCACACAGAGGTGATCAACAGCGTGGCCTTTAACCCGGACGGCACGCTGCTAGTCAGTGCGTCGGAGAACAAGACGGCGCGGGTGTGGAACGCGCTCACGGGGGGGGGGGGAGGTGCGGCCGCTGCTATTGCGGGGGCACACTGGGATGGTCACCAGCGTGGCCTTCAGTCCGGACCGCAAGCGGCAAGACCGGACGGCAAGCGGCTGACTAGTGCGTCCTATGACAAGACACTACGGGTGTGGGACGCGCTAACGGGAGACAAGGCGCTGCCGCAGCCGCTGCGGGGGCAAACTGAGGTGGTCACCAGCGTGGCCTTCAGCCCGGACGGCACGCGGTTGGCTAGTGCGTCGGCAGACTGGACGGTGCGGGTGTGGAACGCGCTCTTGGGGGAGGAGGCGCAGCTGCATCCGATGCGGGGGCACACTGAGGTGGTCACTAGCATGGCCTGCAGCCCGGACGGCAAGCGATTGGCATGTGCGTTCTATGACAACACTACGGGTATGGGACGCGCTCACAGGGGAAGAGGCGCCGATGCAGCCCCTGAAGGGGCACACTGAGGTGGTCACCAGCGTGGCCTTCAGCCCGGACGGCACGCGGCTGGCTAGTGCGTCGAGGGACAAGACACTACGGGTGTGGAACGCGATCACGGGGGAAGAAGTGCTGCCGCAGCCGCTGCGGGGGCCAATTGGGATGGTCACCAGCGTGGCCTTCAGCCCGGACGGCGTGCAACTGGTCAGTGCGTCGGAGGAAAAGGCGATGCGGGCGCGGAACGCGCTCACGGGTGGGGAGGCGCAGCCGCACCAACTTCGGGGGTACATTGAGGTGGTCAACCGCTTTGCCTTCAGCCCAGACAGCACGCGGCTGGTCAATGCGTCGGAGGACAAGACGGTGCGGGTGTGGAACGCGCTCACGGGGGAAGAGGCGCCGATGCAGCCCCTGAAGGGGCACACTGAGGTGGTCACCAGCGTGGCCTTCAGCCCGGACGGCACGCGGCTGGCTAGTGCGTCGAGGGACAAGACACTACGGGTGTGGAACGCGATCACGGGGGAAGAAGTGCTGCCGCAGCCGCTGCGGGGGCCAACTGGGATGGTCACCAGCGTGGCCTTCAGCCCGGACGGCGTGCAACTGGTCAGTGCGTCGGAGGACAAGGCGATGCGGGCGCGGAACGCGCTCACGGGTGGGGAGGCGCAGCCGCACCAACTTCGGGGGTACATTGAGGTGGTCAACCGCTTTGCCTTCAGCCCAGACAGCACGCGGCTGGTCAGTGCGTCGGAGGACAAGACGGTGCGGGTGTGGAACGTGCTCACAGGGGAAGAGGCGCTCCCGCGCCCCCCGCAGGGGCACACCGAAGGGGTCACTAGCGTGGCCTTCAGCCCGGACGGCAAGCGGCTGCCCAGTGCGTGCTATGACAAGACACTACGGGTGTGGGACGCGCTAACGGGAGACAAGGCGCTGCCGCAACCGCTACGGGGGCAAACTGAGGTGGTCACCAGCGTGGCCTTCAGTCCGGACGGCACGCAGCAAGCCCGTGCGTCGGCAGACTGGACGGTGCGGGTGTGGAACGCGCTCTCGGGGGAGGAGGCGCAGCTGCATCCGATGCGGGGGCACACTGAGGTGGTCACTAGCATGGCCTGCAGCCCGGACGGCAAGCGATTAACATGTGCGTTCTATGACAACACTACGGGTATGGGACGCGCTCACAGGGGAAGAGGCGCCGATGCAGCCCCTGAAGGGGCACACTGAGGTGGTCACCAGCGTGGCCTTCAGCCCGGACGGCACGCGGCTGGCTAGTGCGTCGAGGGACAAGACACTACGGGTGTGGAACGCGATCACGGGGGAAGAAGTGCTGCCGCAGCCGCTGCGGGGGCCAACTGGGATGGTCACCAGCGTGGCCTTCAGCCCGGACGGCGTGCAACTGGTCAGTGCGTCGGAGGACAAGGCGATGCGGGCGCGGAACGCGCTCACGGGTGGGGAGGCGCAGCCGCACCAACTTCGGGGGTACATTGAGGTGGTCAACCGCTATGCCTTCAGCCCAGACAGCACGCGGCTGGCCAGTGCGTCGGAGGACAAGACGGTGCGGGTGCGGAACGCGCTCACGGGGGCTGAGGCGCAGCCGCGCCCCCCGAAGGGGCACACTAAAGTGGTCACCAGCGTGGCCTTCAGCCCGGACGGCCCGCGGCTGGTCGGTGCGTCGAGGGACAAATTACTACGGGTGTGGAACGCGATCACGGGGGAAGAAGTGCTGCCGCAGCCGCTGCGGGGGCCAACTGGGATGGTCACCAGCGTGGCCTTCAGTCCGGACGGCAAGCAACTGGCCAGTGCGTCGGAGGACAAGACGGTGCGGGTGTGGAACGTGCTCACGGGGGAAGAGGCGCCGATGCAGCCCCTGCGGGGGCACATTGAGGTGGTCACCAGCGTGGCCTTCAGCCCGGACGGCACACGGCTGGCCTATGCGTCGGAGGACAAGACGGTGCGGGGAATAGAACGCGCTCACGGGGGAAGAGGCGCTCCCGCGGCCGCTGCGGCGGCACACTGAGGTGTTTACTAGCGTGGCCTTCAGCCCGGACGGCAAGCGGCTGACTAGTGCGTCCTATGACAAGACTCTACGGGTGTGGGACGCGCTAACGGGGGAGGAGGCGCTGCCGCAGCCGCTGAAGGGGCACACTGAGGTGGTCACCAGCGTGGCCTTCAGCCCGGACGGTTCGCGGCTGGCTAGTGTGTCGAGGGACAAGACACTACGGGTGTGGAACGCGCTTGCATGGGAGGAGGCGCTGTTGCGGCCGATGCGGGGGCACACTGAGGTGGCCACCAGCATGGCCTTCAGCCTGGACGGCAAGCGGCTGGCCAAAGCGTCCTATTACAACACAACGGGTATGGTACGCGCTCACGGGGGAGGAGGCGCTGCTGCAGCCGCAAAAGGGGCACACTGAGGTGGTCACCAGCGTAGCCTTCAGCCCAGACGGCACGCGGCTGGCTAGTGAGTCAAGGGAGAATACACTACGGGTGTGGAACGCGCTAACAAGGGAAGATGTGCTGCCGCAGCCGCTGCGGGGGCACACAGAGGTGATCAACAGCGTGGCCTTTAACCCAGACGGCACGCTGCTAGTCAGTGCGTCGGAGAACAAGACGGCGCGGGTGTGGAACGCGCTCACGGGGGGGGGGGGGAGGTGCAGCCGCTGCCATTGCGGGGGCACACTGGGATGGTCACCAGCGCGGCCTTCAGTCCGGACCGCAAGCGGCAAGACCGGACGGCAAGCGGCTGACAAGTGCGTCCTATGACAAGACACTACGGGTGTGGGACGCGCTAACGGGAGACAAGGCGCTGCCGCAGCCGCTGCGGGGGCAAACTGAGGTGGTCACCAGCGTGGCCTTCAGCCCGGACGGCACGCGGTTGGCTAGTGCGTCGGCAGACTGGACGGTGCGGGTGTGGAACGCGCTCTTGGGGGAGGAGGCGCAGCTGCATCCGATGCGGGGGCACACTGAGGTGGTCACTAGCATGGCCTGCAGCCCGGACGGCAAGCGATTGGCATGTGCGTTCTATGACAACACTACGGGTATGGGACGCGCTCACAGGGGAAGAGGCGCCGATGCAGCCCCTGAAGGGGCACACTGAGGTGGTCACCAGCGTGGCCTTCAGCCCGGACGGCACGCGGCTGGCTAGTGCGTCGAGGGACAAGACACTACGGGTGTGGAACGCGATCACGGGGGAAGAAGTGCTGCCGCAGCCGCTGCGGGGGCCAACTGGGATGGTCACCAGCGTGGCCTTCAGCCCGGACGGCGTGCATTTGGTCAGTGCGTCGGAGGACAAGGCGATGCGGGCGCGGAACGCGCTCACGGGTGGGGAGGCGCAGCCGCACCAACTTCGGGGGTACATTGAGGTGGTCAACCGCTTTGCCTTCAGCCCAGACAGCACGCGGCTGGCCAGTGCGTCGGAGGACAAGACGGTGCGGGTGCGGAACGCGCTCACGGGGGCTGAGGCGCAGCCGCGCCCCCCGAAGGGGCACACTAAAGTGGTCACCAGCGTTTCCTTCAGCCCGGACGGCCCGCGGCTGGTCGGTGCGTCGAGGGACAAATTACTACGGGTGTGGAACGCGATCACGGGGGAAGAAGTGCTGCCGCAGCCGCTGCGGGGGCACACTAAGGTTGTCACTAGCGTGGCCTTCAGTCCGGACGGCAAGCAACTGGCCAGTGCGTCGGAGGACAAGACGGTGCGGGTGTGGAACGCACTCACGGGGGAAGAGGCGCCGATGCAGCCCCTGCGGGGGCAAACTGAGGTGGTCACCAGCGTGGCCTTCAGCCCGGACGGCACACGGCTGGCCTATGCGTCGGAGGACAAGACGGTGGGGGAATAGAACGCGCTCACGGGGGAAGAGGCGCTCCCGCGGCCGCTGCGGCGGCACACTGAGGTGTTTACTAGCGTGGCCTTCAGCCCGGACGGCAAGCGGCTGACTAGTGCGTCCTATGACAAGACTCTACGGGTGTGGGACGCGCTAACGGGGGAGGAGGCGCTGCCGCAGCCGCTGAAGGGGCACACTGAGGTGGTCACCAGCGTGGCCTTCAGCCCCGACGGCACACGGCTAGTCAGTGCGACGGAGATCAAGACGGTGCTGGTGTGGAACGCACTCACGGGGGAAGAGGCGCCGATGCAGCCCATGCGGGGGCACATTGAGGTGGTCACCAGCGTGGCCTTCAGCCCGGACGGCAAACGGCTGGCATGTGTGTCGGAGGACAAGACGGTAGGGGTGTGGAACGCGCTCACGGGGGAAGAGGCGCTCCCGCAGCCGCTGCGGGGGCACACCGAAGTGGTCACTAGCGTGGCCTTTAGCCCGGGCGGCAAGCGGCTGACCAATGCGTCCTATGACAAGACACTACGGGTGTGGGACGCGCTGACGGGAGACAAGGCGCTGCCGCAGCCGCTGGACGCGGCTGGCTAGTGCGTCGAGGGACAAGGCACTACGGGTGTGGAGCGCGCTTGCATGGGAGGAGGCGCTGTTGCGGCCGATGCGGGGGCACACTGAGGTGGCCACCAGCATGGCCTTTAGCCTGGACGGCAAGCGGCTGCCCAGTGCGTGCTATGACAAGACACTACGGGTGTGGGACGCGCTAACGGGAGACAAGGCGCTGCCGCAGCCGCTGCGGGGGCAAACTGAGGTGGTCACCAGCGTGGCCTTCAGCCCGGACGGCACGCGGCTGGCTAGTGCGTCGAGGGACAAGACACTACGGGTGTGGAACGCGCTTGCATGGGAGGAGGCGCTGTTGCGGCCGATGCGGGGGCACACTGAGGTGGCCACCAGCATGGCCTTCAGCTTGGACGGCAAGCGGCTGGCCAAAGCGTCCTATTACAACACAACGGGTATGGGACGCGCTCACTTGGGAGGAGACGCTGCTGCAGCCGCAAAAGGGGCACACTGAGGTGGTCACCAGCGTAGCCATCAGCCCAGACGGCACGCGGCTGGCTAGTGAGTCACGCGACAACACACTACGGGTGTGGAACGCGCTAACAAGGGAAGATGTGCTGCCGCAGCCGCTGCGGGGGCACACAGAGGTGATCAACAGCGTGGCCTTTAACCCAGACGGCACGCTGCTAGTCAGTGCGTCGGAGAACAAGACGGCGCGGGTGTGGAACGCGCTCACGGGGGGGGGGGGGGGGGGGGGTGCAGCCGCTGCCATTGCGGGGGCACACTGGGATGGTCACCAGCGTGGCCTTCAGTCCGGACCGCAAGCGGCAAGACCGGACGGCAAGCGGCTGACCAGTGCGTCCTATGACAAGACACTACGGCGGGGACGCGCTAACGGGAGACAAGGCGCTGCCGCAGCCGCTGCGGGGGCAAACTGAGGTGGTCACCAGCGTGGCCTTCAGTCCGGACGGCACGCAGCAAGCCCGTGCGTCGGCAAACTGGACGGTGCGGGTGTGGAACGCGCTCTTGGGGGAGGAGGCGCAGCTGCATCCGATGCGGGGGCACACTGAGGTGGTCACTAGCATGGCCTGCAGCCCGGACGGCAAGCGATTGGCATGTGCGTTCTATGACAACACTACGGGTATGGGACGCGCTCACGGGGGAAGAGGCGCCGATGCAGCCCCTGAAGGGGCACACTGAGGTGGTCACCAGCGTGGCCTTCAGCCCGGACGGCACGCGGCTGGCTAGTGCGTCGAGGGACAAGACACTACGGGTGTGGAACGCGATCACGGGGGAAGAAGTGCTGCCGCAGCCGCTGCGGGGGCCAACTGGGATGGTCACCAGCGTGGCCTTCAGCCCGGACGGCGTGCAACTGGTCAGTGCGTCGGAGGACAAGGCGATGCGGGCGCGGAACGCGCTCACGGGTGGGGAGGCGCAGCCGCACCAACTTCGGGGGTACATTGAGGTGGTCAACCGCTTTGCCTTCAGCCCAGACAGCACGCGGCTGGTCAATGCGTCGGAGGACAAGACGGTGCGGGTGTGGAACGCGCTCACGGGGGAAGAGGCGCCGATGCAGCCCCTGAAGGGGCACACTGAGGTGGTCACCAGCGTGGCCTTCAGCCCGGACGGCACGCGGCTGGCTAGTGCGTCGAGGGACAAGACACTACGGGTGTGGAACGCGATCACGGGGGAAGAAGTGCTGCCGCAGCCGCTGCGGGGGCCAACTGGGATGGTCACCAGCGTGGCCTTCAGCCCGGACGGCGTGCAACTGGTCAGTGCGTCGGAGGACAAGGCGATGCGGGCGCGGAACGCGCTCACGGGTGGGGAGGCGCAGCCGCACCAACTTCGGGGGTACATTGAGGTGGTCAACCGCTTTGCCTTCAGCCCAGACAGCACGCGGCTGGTCAGTGCGTCGGAGGACAAGACGGTGCGGGTGTGGAACGTGCTCACGGGGGAAGAGGCGCTCCCGCGTCCCCCGCAGGGGCACACCGAAGGGGTCACTAGCGTGGCCTTCAGCCCGGACGGCAAGCGGCTGCCCAGTGCGTGCTATGACAAGACACTACGGGTGTGGGACGCGCTAACGGGAGACAAGGCGCTGCCGCAGCCGCTGCGGGGGCAAACTGAGGTGGTCACCAGCGTGGCCTTCAGCCCGGACGGTTCGCGGCTGGCTAGTGCGTCGAGGGACAAGACACTACGGGTGTGGAACGCGCTTGCATGGGAGGAGGCGCTGTTGCGGCCGATGCGGGGGCACACTGAGGTGGCCACCAGCATGGCCTTCAGCCTGGACGGCAAGCGGCTGGCCAAAGCGTCCTATTACAACACAACGGGTATGGTACGCGCTCACGGGGGAGGAGGCGCTGCTGCAGCCGCAAAAGGGGCACACTGAGGTGGTCACCAGCGTAGCCTTCAGCCCAGACGGCACGCGGCTGGCTAGTGAGTCAAGGGACAACACACTACGGGTGTGGAACGCGCTAACAAGGGAAGATGTGCTGCCGCAGCCGCTGCGGGGGCACACAGAGGTGATCAACAGCGTGGCCTTTAACCCAGACGGCACGCTGCTAGTCAGTGCGTCGGAGAACAAGACGGCGCGGGTGTGGAACGCGCTCACGGGGGGGGGGGGGGGGGGGGAGGTGCAGCCGCTGCCATTGCGGGGGCACACTGGGATGGTCACCAGCGTGGCCTTCAGTCCGGACCGCAAGCGGCAAGACCGGACGGCAAGCGGCTGACCAGTGCGTCCTATGACAAGACACTACGGCGGGGACGCGCTAACGGGAGACAAGGCGCTGCCGCAGCCGCTGCGGGGGCAAACTGAGGTGGTCACCAGCGTGGCCTTCAGTCCGGACGGCACGCAGCAAGCCCGTGCGTCGGCAGACTGGACGGTGCGGGTGTGGAACGCGCTCTTGGGGGAGGAGGCGCAGCTGCATCCGATGCGGGGGCACACTGAGGTGGTCACTAGCATGGCCTGCAGCCCGGACGGCAAGCGATTGGCATGTGCGTTCTATGACAACACTACGGGTATGGGACGCGCTCACGGGGGAAGAGGCGCCGATGCAGCCCCTGAAGGGGCACACTGAGGTGGTCACCAGCGTGGCCTTCAGCCCGGACGGCACGCGGCTGGCTAGTGCGTCGAGGGACAAGACACTACGGGTGTGGAACGCGATCACGGGGGAAGAAGTGCTGCCGCAGCCGCTGCGGGGGCCAACTGGGATGGTCACCAGCGTGGCCTTCAGCCCGGACGGCGTGCAACTGGTCAGTGCGTCGGAGGACAAGGCGATGCGGGCGCGGAACGCGCTCACGGGTGGGGAGGCGCAGCCGCACCAACTTCGGGGGTACATTGAGGTGGTCAACCGCTTTGCCTTCAGCCCAGACAGCACGCGGCTGGTCAATGCGTCGGAGGACAAGACGGTGCGGGTGTGGAACGCGCTCACGGGGGAAGAGGCGCCGATGCAGCCCCTGAAGGGGCACACTGAGGTGGTCACCAGCGTGGCCTTCAGCCCGGACGGCACGCGGCTGGCTAGTGCGTCGAGGGACAAGACACTACGGGTGTGGAACGCGATCACGGGGGAAGAAGTGCTGCCGCAGCCGCTGCGGGGGCCAACTGGGATGGTCACCAGCGTGGCCTTCAGCCCGGACGGCGTGCAACTGGTCAGTGCGTCGGAGGACAAGGCGATGCGGGCGCGGAACGCGCTCACGGGTGGGGAGGCGCAGCCGCACCAACTTCGGGGGTACATTGAGGTGGTCAACCGCTTTGCCTTCAGCCCAGACAGCACGCGGCTGGTCAGTGCGTCGGAGGACAAGACGGTGCGGGTGTGGAACGTGCTCACGGGGGAAGAGGCGCTCCCGCGTCCCCCGCAGGGGCACACCGAAGGGGTCACTAGCGTGGCCTTCAGCCCGGACGGCAAGCGGCTGCCCAGTGCGTGCTATGACAAGACACTACGGGTGTGGGACGCGCTAACGGGAGACAAGGCGCTGCCGCAGCCGCTGCGGGGGCAAACTGAGGTGGTCACCAGCGTGGCCTTCAGCCCGGACGGTTCGCGGCTGGCTAGTGCGTCGAGGGACAAGACACTACGGGTGTGGAACGCGCTTGCATGGGAGGAGGCGCTGTTGCGGCCGATGCGGGGGCACACTGAGGTGGCCACCAGCATGGCCTTCAGCCTGGACGGCAAGCGGCTGGCCAAAGCGTCCTATTACAACACAACGGGTATGGTACGCGCTCACGGGGGAGGAGGCGCTGCTGCAGCCGCAAAAGGGGCACACTGAGGTGGTCACCAGCGTAGCCTTCAGCCCAGACGGCACGCGGCTAGCTAGTGAGTCAAGGGACAACACACTACGGGTGTGGAACGCGCTAACAAGGGAAGATGTGCTGCCGCAGCCGCTGCGGGGGCACACAGAGGTGATCAACAGCGTGGCCTTTAACCCAGACGGCACGCTGCTAGTCAGTGCGTCGGAGAACAAGACGGCGCGGGTGTGGAACGCGCTCACGGGGGGGGGGGGGGGGGGGGGAGGTGCAGCCGCTGCCATTGCGGGGGCACACTGGGATGGTCACCAGCGTGGCCTTCAGTCCGGACCGCAAGCGGCAAGACCGGACGGCAAGCGGCTGACCAGTGCGTCCTATGACAAGACACTACGGCGGGGACGCGCTAACGGGAGACAAGGCGCTGCCGCAGCCGCTGCGGGGGCAAACTGAGGTGGTCACCAGCGTGGCCTTCAGTCCGGACGGCACGCAGCAAGCCCGTGCGTCGGCAGACTGGACGGTGCGGGTGTGGAACGCGCTCTTGGGGGAGGAGGCGCAGCTGCATCCGATGCGGGGGCACACTGAGGTGGTCACTAGCATGGCCTGCAGCCCGGACGGCAAGCGATTGGCATGTGCGTTCTATGACAACACTACGGGTATGGGACGCGCTCACAGGGGAAGAGGCGCCGATGCAGCCCCTGAAGGGGCACACTGAGGTGGTCACCAGCGTGGCCTTCAGCCCGGACGGCACGCGGCTGGCTAGTGCGTCGAGGGACAAGACACTACGGGTGTGGAACGCGATCACGGGGGAAGAAGTGCTGCCGCAGCTGCTGCGGGGGCCAACTGGGATGGTCACCAGCGTGGCCTTCAGCCCGGACGGCGTGCAACTGGTCAGTGCGTCGGAGGACAAGGCGATGCGGGCGCGGAACGCGCTCACGGGTGGGGAGGCGCAGCCGCACCAACTTCGGGGGTACATTGAGGTGGTCAACCGCTTTGCCTTCAGCCCAGACAGCACGCGGCTGGTCAATGCGTCGGAGGACAAGACGGTGCGGGTGTGGAACGCGCTCACGGGGGAAGAGGCGCCGATGCAGCCCCTGAAGGGGCACACTGAGGTGGTCACCAGCGTGGCCTTCAGCCCGGACGGCACGCGGCTGGCTAGTGCGTCGAGGGACAAGACACTACGGGTGTGGAACGCGATCACGGGGGAAGAAGTGCTGCCGCAGCCGCTGCGGGGGCCAACTGGGATGGTCACCAGCGTGGCCTTCAGCCCGGACGGCGTGCAACTGGTCAGTGCGTCGGAGGACAAGGCGATGCGGGCGCGGAACGCGCTCACGGGTGGGGAGGCGCAGCCGCACCAACTTCGGGGGTACATTGAGGTGGTCAACCGCTTTGCCTTCAGCCCAGACAGCACGCGGCTGGTCAGTGCGTCGGAGGACAAGACGGTGCGGGTGTGGAACGTGCTCACGGGGGAAGAGGCGCTCCCGCGTCCCCCGCAGGGGCACACCGAAGGGGTCACTAGCGTGGCCTTCAGCCCGGACGGCAAGCGGCTGCCCAGTGCGTGCTATGACAAGACACTACGGGTGTGGGACGCGCTAACGGGAGACAAGGCGCTGCCGCAGCCGCTGCGGGGGCAAACTGAGGTGGTCACCAGCGTGGCCTTCAGCCCGGACGGTTCGCGGCTGGCTAGTGCGTCGAGGGACAAGACACTACGGGTGTGGAACGCGCTTGCATGGGAGGAGGCGCTGTTGCGGCCGATGCGGGGGCACACTGAGGTGGCCACCAGCATGGCCTTCAGCCTGGACGGCAAGCGGCTGGCCAAAGCGTCCTATTACAACACAACGGGTATGGTACGCGCTCACTTGGGAGGAGGCGCTGCTGCAGCCGCAAAAGGGGCACACTGAGGTGGTCACCAGCGTAGCCTTCAGCCCAGACGGCACGCGGCTGGCTAGTGAGTCAAGGGACAACACACTACGGGTGTGGAACGCGCTAACAAGGGAAGATGTGCTGCCGCAGCCGCTGCGGGGGCACACAGAGGTGATCAACAGCGTGGCCTTTAACCCAGACGGCACGCTGCTAGTCAGTGCGTCGGAGAACAAGACGGCGCGGGTGTGGAACGCGCTCACGGGGGGGGGGGGGGGGGAGGTGCAGCCGCTGCCATTGCGGGGGCACACTGGGATGGTCACCAGCGTGGCCTTCAGTCCGGACCGCAAGCGGCAAGACCGGACGGCAAGCGGCTGACCAGTGCGTCCTATGACAAGACACTACGGGTGTGGGACGCGCTAACGGGAGACAAGGCGCTGCCGCAGCCGCTGCGGGGGCAAACTGAGGTGGTCACCAGCGTGGCCTTCAGCCCGGACGGCACGCGGCTGGCTAGTGCGTCGGCAGACTGGACGGTGCGGGTGTGGAACGCGCTCTTGGGGGAGGAGGCGCAGCTGCATCCGATGCGGGGGCACACTGAGGTGGTCACTAGCATGGCCTGCAGCCCGGACGGCAAGCGATTGGCATGTGCGTTCTATGACAACACTACGGGTATGGGACGCACTCACGGGGGAAGAGGCGCCGATGCAGCCCCTGAAGGGGCACACTGAGGTGGTCACCAGCGTGGCCTTCAGCCCGGACGGCACGCGGCTGGCTAGTGCGTCGAGGGACAAGACACTACGGGTGTGGAACGCGATCACGGGGGAAGAAGTGCTGCCGCAGCCGCTGCGGGGGCCAACTGGGATGGTCACCAGCGTGGCCTTCAGCCCGGACGGCGTGCAACTGGTCAGTGCGTCGGAGGACAAGGCGATGCGGGCGCGGAACGCGCTCACGGGTGGGGAGGCGCAGCCGCACCAACTTCGGGGGTACATTGAGGTGGTCAACCGCTTTGCCTTCAGCCCAGACAGCACGCGGCTGGTCAGTGCGTCGGAGGACAAGACGGTGCGGGTGTGGAACGTGCTCACGGGGGAAGAGGCGCTCCCGCGCCCCCCGCAGGGGCACACCGAAGGGGTCACTAGCGTGGCCTTCAGCCCGGACGGCAAGCGGCTGCCCAGTGCGTGCTATGACAAGACACTACGGGTGTGGGACGCGCTAACGGGAGACAAGGCGCTGCCGCAACCGCTACGGGGGCAAACTGAGGTGGTCACCAGCGTGGCCTTCAGTCCGGACGGCACGCAGCAAGCCCGTGCGTCGGCAGACTGGACGGTGCGGGTGTGGAACGCGCTCTCGGGGGAGGAGGCGCAGCTGCATCCGATGCGGGGGCACACTGAGGTGGTCACTAGCATGGCCTGCAGCCCGGACGGCAAGCGATTAACGTGTGCGTTCTATGACAACACTACGGGTATGGGACGCGCTCACAGGGGAAGAGGCGCCGATGCAGCCCCTGAAGGGGCACACTGAGGTGGTCACCAGCGTGGCCTTCAGCCCGGACGGCACGCGGCTGGCTAGTGCGTCGAGGGACAAGACACTACGGGTGTGGAACGCGATCACGGGGGAAGAAGTGCTGCCGCAGCCGCTGCGGGGGCCAACTGGGATGGTCACCAGCGTGGCCTTCAGCCCGGACGGCGTGCAACTGGTCAGTGCGTCGGAGGACAAGGCGATGCGGGCGCGGAACGCGCTCACGGGTGGGGAGGCGCAGCCGCACCAACTTCGGGGGTACATTGAGGTGGTCAACCGCTTTGCCTT
Source organism: Tetraselmis striata (assembly GCA_006384855.1). Taxonomy (NCBI): domain Eukaryota; kingdom Viridiplantae; phylum Chlorophyta; class Chlorodendrophyceae; order Chlorodendrales; family Chlorodendraceae; genus Tetraselmis; species Tetraselmis striata. Next base: position 32,457 of record VCJN01002948.1, on the reverse strand, counting down.
CAGCCCAGACAGCACGCGGCTGGTCAATGCGTCGGAGGACAAGACGGTGCGGGTGTGGAACGCGCTCACGGGGGAAGAGGCGCCGATGCAGCCCCTGAAGGGGCACACTGAGGTGGTCACCAGCGTGGCCTTCAGCCCGGACGGCACGCGGCTGGCTAGTGCGTCGAGGGACAAGACACTACGGGTGTGGAACGCGATCACGGGGGAAGAAGTGCTGCCGCAGCCGCTGCGGGGGCCAACTGGGATGGTCACCAGCGTGGCCTTCAGCCCGGACGGCGTGCAACTGGTCAGTGCGTCGGAGGACAAGGCGATGCGGGCGCGGAACGCGCTCACGGGTGGGGAGGCGCAGCCGCACCAACTTCGGGGGTACATTGAGGTGGTCAACCGCTTTGCCTTCAGCCCAGACAGCACGCGGCTGGTCAGTGCGTCGGAGGACAAGACGGTGCGGGTGTGGAACGTGCTCACGGGGGAAGAGGCGCTCCCGCGCCCCCCGCAGGGGCACACCGAAGGGGTCACCAGCGTGGCCTTCAGTCCGGACGGCACGCAGCAAGCCCGTGCGTCGGCAGACTGGACGGTGCGGGTGTGGAACGCGCTCTCGGGGGAGGAGGCGCAGCTGCATCCGATGCGGGGGCACACTGAGGTGGTCACTAGCATGGCCTGCAGCCCGGACGGCAAGCGATTAACATGTGCGTTCTATGACAACACTACGGGTATGGGACGCGCTCACAGGGGAAGAGGCGCCGATGCAGCCCCTGAAGGGGCACACTGAGGTGGTCACCAGCGTGGCCTTCAGCCCGGACGGCACGCGGCTGGCTAGTGCGTCGAGGGACAAGACACTACGGGTGTGGAACGCGATCACGGGGGAAGAAGTGCTGCCGCAGCCGCTGCGGGGGCCAACTGGGATGGTCACCAGCGTGGCCTTCAGCCCGGACGGCGTGCAACTGGTCAGTGCGTCGGAGGACAAGGCGATGCGGGCGCGGAACGCGCTCACGGGTGGGGAGGCGCAGCCGCACCAACTTCGGGGGTACATTGAGGTGGTCAACCGCTTTGCCTTCAGCCCAGACAGCACGCGGCTGGTCAATGCGTCGGAGGACAAGACGGTGCGGGTGTGGAACGCGCTCACGGGGGAAGAGGCGCCGATGCAGCCCCTGAAGGGGCACACTGAGGTGGTCACCAGCGTGGCCTTCAGCCCGGACGGCACGCGGCTGGCTAGTGCGTCGAGGGACAAGACACTACGGGTGTGGAACGCGATCACGGGGGAAGAAGTGCTGCCGCAGCCGCTGCGGGGGCCAACTGGGATGGTCACCAGCATGGCCTTCAGCCCGGACGGCGTGCAACTGGTCAGTGCGTCGGAGGACAAGACGGTGCGGGCGCGGAACGCGCTCACGGGTGGGGAGGCGCAGCCGCACCAACTTCGGGGGTACATTGAGGTGGTCAACCGCTTTGCCTTCAGCCCAGACAGCACGCGGCTGGTCAATGCGTCGGAGGACAAGACGGTGCGGGTGTGGAACGCGCTCACGGGGGAAGAGGCGCCGATGCAGCCCCTGAAGGGGCACACTGAGGTGGTCACCAGCGTGGCCTTCAGCCCGGACGGCACGCGGCTGGCTAGTGCGTCGAGGGACAAGACACTACGGGTGTGGAACGCGATCACGGGGGAAGAAGTGCTGCCGCAGCCGCTGCGGGGGCCAACTGGGATGGTCACCAGCGTGGCCTTCAGCCCGGACGGCGTGCAACTGGTCAGTGCGTCGGAGGACAAGGCGATGCGGGCGCGGAACGCGCTCACGGGTGGGGAGGCGCAGCCGCACCAACTTCGGGGGTACATTGAGGTGGTCAACCGCTTTGCCTTCAGCCCAGACAGCACGCGGCTGGTCAATGCGTCGGAGGACAAGACGGTGCGGGTGTGGAACGCGCTCACGGGGGAAGAGGCGCCGATGCAGCCCCTGAAGGGGCACACTGAGGTGGTCACCAGCGTGGCCTTCAGCCCGGACGGCACGCGGCTGGCTAGTGCGTCGAGGGACAAGACACTACGGGTGTGGAACGCGATCACGGGGGAAGAAGTGCTGCCGCAGCCGCTGCGGGGGCCAACTGGGATGGTCACCAGCGTGGCCTTCAGCCCGGACGGCGTGCAACTGGTCAGTGCGTCGGAGGACAAGGCGATGCGGGCGCGGAACGCGCTCACGGGTGGGGAGGCGCAGCCGCACCAACTTCGGGGGTACATTGAGGTGGTCAACCGCTTTGCCTTCAGCCCAGACAGCACGCGGCTGGTCAGTGCGTCGGAGGACAAGACGGTGCGGGTGTGGAACGTGCTCACGGGGGAAGAGGCGCTCCCGCGCCCCCCGCAGGGGCACACCGAAGTGGTCACTAGCGTGGCCTTCAGCCCGGACGGCAAGCGGCTGCCCAGTGCGTGCTATGACAAGACACTACGGGTGTGGGACGCGCTAACGGGAGACAAGGCGCTGCCGCAGCCGCTGCGGGGGCAAACTGAGGTGGTCAACAGCGTGGCCTTCAGCCCGGACGGTTCGCGGCTGGCTATTGCGTCGAGGGACAAGACACTACGGGTGTGGAACGCGCTTGCATGGGAGGAGGCGCTGTTGCGGCCGATGCGGGGGCACACTGAGGTGGCCACCAGCATGGCCTTCAGCCTGGACGGCAAGCGGCTGGCCAAAGCGTCCTATTACAACACAACGGGTATGGTACGCGCTCACGGGGGAGGAGGCGCTGCTGCAGCCGCAAAAGGGGCACACTGAGGTGGTCACCAGCGTAGCCTTCAGCCCATACGGCACGCGGCTGGCTAGTGAGTCAAGGGACAACACACTACGGGTGTGGAACGCGCTAACAAGGGAAGAAGTGCTGCCGCAGCCGCTGCGGGGGCACACAGAGGTGATCAACAGCGTGGCCTTTAACCCAGACGGCACGCTGCTAGTCAGTGCGTCGGAGAACAAGACGGCGCGGGTGTGGAACGCGCTCACGGGGGGGGGGGGGGGAGGTGCAGCCGCTGCCATTGCGGGGGCACACTGGGATGGTCACCAGCGTGGCCTTCAGTCCGGACCGCAAGCGGCAAGACCGGACGGCAAGCGGCTGACCAGTGCGTCCTATGACAAGACACTACGGGTGTGGGACGCGCTAACGGGAGACAAGGCGCTGCCGCAGCCGCTGCGGGGGCAAACTGAGGTGGTCACCAGCGTGGCCTTCAGCCCGGACGGCACGCGGCTGGCTAGTGCGTCGGCAGACTGGACGGTGCGGGTGTGGAACGCGCTCTCGGGGGAGGAGGCGCAGCTGCATCCGATGCGGGGGCACACTGAGGTGGTCACTAGCATGGCCTGCAGCCCGGACGGCAAGCGATTGGCCTGTGCGTTCTATGACAACACTACGGGTATGGGACGCGCTCACGGGGGAAGAGGCGCCGATGCAGCCCCTGAAGGGGCACACTGAGGTGGTCACCAGCGTGGCCTTCAGCCCGGACGGCACGCGGCTGGCTAGTGCGTCGAGGGACAAGACACTACGGGTGTGGAACGCGATCACGGGGGAAGAAGTGCTGCCGCAGCCGCTGCGGGGGCCAACTGGGATGGTCACCAGCGTGGCCTTCAGCCCGGACGGCGTGCAACTGGTCAGTGCGTCGGAGGACAAGGCGATGCGGGCGCGGAACGCGCTCACGGGTGGGGAGGCGCAGCCGCACCAACTTCGGGGGTACATTGAGGTGGTCAACCGCTTTGCCTTCAGCCCAGACAGCACGCGGCTGGTCAATGCGTCGGAGGACAAGACGGTGCGGGTGTGGAACGCGCTCACGGGGGAAGAGGCGCCGATGCAGCCCCTGAAGGGGCACACTGAGGTGGTCACCAGCGTGGCCTTCAGCCCGGACGGCACGCGGCTGGCTAGTGCGTCGAGGGACAAGACACTACGGGTGTGGAACGCGATCACGGGGGAAGAAGTGCTGCCGCAGCCGCTGCGGGGGCCAACTGGGATGGTCACCAGCGTGGCCTTCAGCCCGGACGGCGTGCAACTGGTCAGTGCGTCGGAGGACAAGGCGATGCGGGCGCGGAACGCGCTCACGGGTGGGGAGGCGCAGCCGCACCAACTTCGGGGGTACATTGAGGTGGTCAACCGCTTTGCCTTCAGCCCAGACAGCACGCGGCTGGTCAGTGCGTCGGAGGACAAGACGGTGCGGGTGTGGAACGTGCTCACGGGGGAAGAGGCGCTCCCGCGCCCCCCGCAGGGGCACACCGAAGTGGTCACCAGCGTGGCCTTCAGCCCGGACGGCAAGCGGCTGCCCAGTGCGAGCTATGACAAGACACTACGGGTGTGGGACGCGCTAACGGGAGACAAGGCGCTGCCGCAGCCGCTGCGGGGGCAAACTGAGGTGGTCAACAGCGTGGCCTTCAGCCCGGACGGTTCGCGGGGGGCTAGTGCGTCGAGGGACAAGACACTACGGGTGTGGAACGCGCTTGCATGGGAGGAGGCGCTGTTGCGGCCGATGCGGGGGCACACTGAGGTGGCCACCAGCATGGCCTTCAGCCTGGACGGCAAGCGGCTGGCCAAAGCGTCCTATTACAACACAACGGGTATGGTACGCGCTCACGGGGGAGGAGGCGCTGCTGCAGCCGCAAAAGGGGCACACTGAGGTGGTCACCAGCGTAGCCTTCAGCCCGGACGGCACGCGGCTGGCTAGTGAGTCAAGGGACAACACACTACGGGTGTGGAACGCGCTAACAAGGGAAGATGTGCTGCCGCAGCCGCTGCGGGGGCACACAGAGGTGATCAACAGCGTGGCCGTTAACCCAGACGGCACGCTGCTAGTCAGTGCGTCGGAGAACAAGACGGCGCGGGTGTGGAACGCGCTCACGGGGGGGGGGGGGAGGTGCAGCCGCTGCCATTGCGGGGGCACACTGGGATGGTCACCAGCGTGGCCTTCAGTCCGGACCGCAAGCGGCAAGACCGGACGGCAAGCGGCTGACCAGTGCGTCCTATGACAAGACACTACGGGTGTGGGATGCGATAACGGGGGAGGAGGTGCTACTGCAGCCGCTGAAGGGGCACACTGAGGTGGTCAAAAGCGTGGCCTTCAGTCCGGACGGCACGCAGCAAGCCCGTGCGTCGGCAGACTGGACGGTGCGGGTGTGGAACGCGCTCACGGGGGAGAAGGCGCAGCTGCATCCGATGCGGGGGCACACTGAGGTGGTCACTAGCATGGCATGCAGCCCGAACGGCAAGCGATCGGCCTGTGCGTTCTACGACAACACTACGGGTATGGGACGCGCTCACGGGGGAAGAGGCGCCGATGCAGCCCCTGAAGGGGCACACTGAGGTGGTCACCAGCGTGGCCTTCAGCCCGGACGGCACGCGGCTGGCTAGTGCGTCGAGAGACAAGAAACAACGGGTGTGGAACGCGATCACAGGGATGGTCAGTGCGTCGGAGGACAATACGGTGCGGGTGTGGAACGAGGTGACGGGGGGGGGGGGGGGGGAGGCGCTGCCACGGGCGCTGCAGGGTCACACTGAGGTGGTCACCAGCGTGGCCTTCAACCCAGACGGCACGCGGCTAGTCAGTGCGTCGGAGAACAAGACGGTGCGGGTGTGGAACGCGCTCACGGGGGAAGAGGCGCCGATGCAACCCCTGCCGCGGCACACCGAGGTGGTCACCAGGGTGCCCTTGAGCCCGGACGGCACCCGTCTGGCTTGTGCGTCGGAGGGCAAGACGGTGCGGGTGTGGAACGCGGTTACGGGGGGAGAGGCGCTCCCGCGGCAGCTGCGGCGGGACACTGAGGTGGTCACCAGCGTGGCCTTTTGACGGACGGCAAGCGGCTGGCAAGTGCGTCAAGGGACAAGACCCTACGGGTCTGTATTTAAACACATAACAACATTTGTCCAGGCGTCCTATGCGTCAAACCCGTTGTCACAGTACGGTGTGGGTGTTCCCGCGGGGGTTGTGGCCGGGTTGCACATTATGATACAATTACGCACCCGAGTATTTCCCACTGCCCGCCGATTGGCCCGGATTCATGCCATGCCTGAGCGTGATCGATTGGAACGCGATCCCGAGGCGCAGCCGTAGCCGCTGCGGGGGCACACTAGGATGGTCACCAGCCTGGCATTAAGTCCGGACGGCAAGCAACTGGCCAGTGCGTCGGAGGACAAGACGGTGCGTGTGTGAAACGCGGTGACGGGGGGAGGCGCTGCCACAGGCGCTGAAGGGGCACACTGGGATGGTCACCCGCGTGGCCTTCAGCGCGAACGACACGCGGCTTGCTAGTGCGTCAAGGGACAACACACTACGGGTGTGCGACGCGCTAACGAGGGAAGAAGTGCTGCCGCAGCCGCTGCCGGGGCACACTTGGATGGTCAGCAGCGTGGCCTTCAGTCCGGACGGCAAGCGGCTGGCTTGTTCGTCGAAGGACAAGACGGTGCGGTGTGTGGAACGAGGTCACAGGGGGGGGAGGCGCTGCCACGGCCGTTGCAGGGGCACACTGAGGTGGTCACCAGCGTGGCCTTCAGCCCACACGGCACGCGGCTAGTCAGTGCGTCGGAGAACAAGACGGTGCGGGTGTGAAACGCGGTGACGGGGGGAGGCGCTGCCACAGCCGCTGAAGGGGCAAACTGGGATGGTCACCCGCGTGGCCTTCAGCGCGAACGACACGCGGCTGGCTAGTGCGTCGGACGACAACACACTACGGGTGTGCGACGCGCTAACGAGGGAAGAAGTGCTGCCGCAGCCGCTGCCGGGGCACACTTGGATGGTCAGCAGCGTGGCCTTCAGTCCGGACGGCAAGCGGCTGGCTTGTTCGTCGAAGGACAAGACGGTGCGGTGTGTGGAACGAGGTCACAGGGGGGGGAGGCGCTGCCACGGCCGTTGCAGGGGCACACAGAGGTGGTCACCAGCGTGGCCTTCAGCCCACACGGCACGCGGCTAGTCAGTGCGTCGGAGAACAAGACGGTGCGGGTGTGGAACGCGCTCACAGGGGAAGAGGCGCCGATGCAGCCCCTGCGGGGGCACACCGAGGTGGTCACAACCGTGGCCTTCAGCCGAGACGGCACGCGTCAGGCATGTACGTCGGAGGACAAGACGGTGCGGGTGTTCAACGCGGTCACGGGGGGAGAGGCGCGGCCGCGGCCGCTGCGGCGGGACACTAAGGTGGTCAACAGCGTGGCCTTTAGACGGACAACACGCGGCTGGCTAGTGCGTCAAGGGACAAGACACTACGGGTGTGGAACGCGATCCCGAGACGGGGGCACACTAGGATGGTCACCAGCGTGGCATTAAGTCCGGACGGCAAGCGGCTGGCCAGTGCGTCGTAGGACAAGACGGTGCGGGTGCGGAACGCGATCACAAGGGAAGAGGCGCAGCGGCTTCGGGAAGGCAGGCGCACGCGGCTGGTCAGTGCGTCGGAGGACAAGACGGTGCGGGTGTGGAACGCACTCACGGGGGAAGAGGCGCCGATACAGCCCCTGCGGGGGCACATAGAGGTGGTCACCAGCGTGGCATTCAGCCCGGACGGCACACGGCTGGCTAGTGCGTCGAGGGCCAAGACACTACGGGTGTGGAACGCGATCACGGGGGAAGAAGTGCTGCCGCAGCCGCTGCCGGGGCACACTGGGATGGTCACCAGCGTGGCCTCTAGTCCGGACGGCTAAGGGCTGGCTTGTGCGTCGAAGGACAAGACGGTGCGGTGTGTGGAACGAGGTCACATGGGGGGGAGGCGCAGCCGCGGCCGCTGCGGCGGCACACTGAGGTGGTCACCAGCGTGGCCTGCAGCCCGGACGGCTCACGGCTGGCCTGTGCGTCGGAGGATAAGACGGTGCGGGTATGGGATGCGCTAACGGGAGAGAAGGCGCTGCCGCAGCCGCTGAAGTGGCACACTGAGGTGGTCATAAGCGTGGCCTTCAGCCCGGACCGCACGCGGCTGGCTAGTGCGTCCGATGACAACACTACGGGTGTGGGACGCGCTAACGGGGGAGGAGGCGTTGCCGCAGCCGCGGGAGGGGCACAATGATGTGGTCACCAGCCTGGCCTTCAGCCCGGACGGCACGCGGCTTGCCTGTGCGTCAAGGGACAACACACTGCGGGTGTGGAACGCGATTACGGGGGTGGAGGAGGCGCAGCCGCAGCCGCTGCAGGGGCACACTGGGATGGTCACCAGCGTGGCCTTCAGTCCGGACGGCAAGCAACCGGCCAGTGCGTCGGAGGACGAGACGGTGCGGGTGTGGAACGCGGTCACGGGGGGAGGCGCTTTGCAACCCATGCGGGGGCACACCGAAGTGGTGACCAGCGTGGCCTGCAGCCCGGACGGCTCACGGCTGGCCTGTGCGTCGGAGGATAAGACGGTGCGGGTGTGGGATGCGCTAACGGGAGAGAAGGCGCTGCCGCAGCCGCTGAAGTGGCACACTGAGGTGGTCACAAGCGTGGCCTTCAGCCCGGACCGCACGCGGCTGGCCAGTGCGTCCTATGACAACACTACGGGTGTGGGACGCGCTAACGGGGGAGGAGGCGCTGCCGCAGCCGCTGGAGGGGCACAATGATGCGGTCACCAGCGTGCCCTTCAGCCCGGACGACACGCGGCTTGCCAGTGCGTCAAGGGACAACACCCTACGGGTGTGGAACGCGATCACGGGGGTGGAGGAGGCGCAGCCGCAGCCGCTGCAGGGGCACACTGATGTGGTCACCAGCGTGCCCTTCAGCCCGGACGGCAAGCAACCGGCCAGTGCGTCGGAGGACGAGACGGTGCGGGTGTGGAACGCGGTCACGGGGGGAGGCGCTTTGCAACCCATGCGGGGGCACACCGAAGTGGTGACCAGCGTGGCCTGCAGCCCGGACGGCTCACGGCTGGCCTGTGCGTCGGAGGATAAGACGGTGCGGGTGTGGGATGCGCTAGCGGGAGAGAAGGCGCTGCCGCAGCCGCTGAAGTGGCACACTGAGGTGGTCACAAGCGTGGCCTTCAGCCCGGACGGCAAGCGGCTGGCCAGTGCGTCCTATGACAACACTACGGGTGTGGAACGCGGTCACGGGGAGAGAGGCGCTGCCGCAGCCGTTGAAGGGGCACACTGAGGTGGTCACTAGCATGGCCTGCAGCCCGGACGGCACGTAGCTGGCCAGTGCGTCGGAGAACAAGACGGTGCGGGTGTGGAACGCGCTCACGGTGGAGGACGAGCTGCCGCAGCCGCTGCGGGGGCACACTGGGATGGTCAACAGCTTGGTTTTCAGTCCGGACGGCAAGCACATGGCCAGTGCGTCCGCGGACAAGACGGTGCGGGTGTGGAATGCGCTCATGGGGGAGTAGGCGCTACCACAACCGCTGCATGGGCACACCGAGGTGGTAACCAGCGTGGCCTTAAGTCCGGACGGCACGCGGCTGGCTAGTGCGTCGGACGACAAGACGGTGCGGGTGTGGAACGCGCTCACGGGGGAGGACGAGGTGCCACAGCCGCTGCGGGGACACAATGGGATGGTCACCAGCGTGGCCTTCAGTCCGTGCGGCACGCGGCTGGCCAGTGCGTCGGAGGACAAGACGGTGCGGGTGTGGAACGCGCTTACATGGGAGGAGGCGCTGCTACAACCGATGCGGGGGCACACTGAAGTGGTCACCAGCATGGCCTTCAGCCCGGACGGCAAGCACCTGGCCAGTGCGTCCTATGACAAGGCACTACGAGTGTGGGATGCGCTAACGGGGGAGGAGGCGCTGCCGCAGCCGCTGCAGGGGCACACTGAGGTGGTCACCTGAGTGGCCTTCAGCCCAGACGGCACGCGGCAGGCCAATGCGTCGGCGGACAAGACTGTGGGGTCGTGGGACGCGCTAACGGGGGAGGAGACGCTGATGCAGCCGCTGCGGGGGCACACTCACTACGGTAACTGCGTGGCCTTCAGCCCGGACGGGGCGCGGCAGGCCAGTGCCTCGGAGGACGAGACGGTGCGGGTGTGGAACGCGGTCACGGGGGGAGAGGCGTTGCCGCAGCCGCTGCAGGGGCACACTCACTACGGTAACAGCATGGCCTTCAGCCTGGACAGCACGCGGCTGGTCAGTGCGTCGAGGGACAAGACACTACGGGTGTGGGACGCGCTAACGGGGGAAGAGGCGCCGATGCAGCCTCCGCGGGGGCACACTGATGTGGTCACAAGCGTGGCCTTCAGCCCGGATGGCACGCGGCTGGCCAGTGCGTCCTATGACAAGACACTACGGGTGTCTTGTCTTAGGACCTGTGGGACGCGCTCACGGGGGAGGAGACGCTGCCGCAGCCGCTGAAAGAGCACACTGAGGTGATCACCAGTGCGTCGGTGGACAAGACTGTGGGGTCGAGGGACGCGCTCACGGGGGAGGAGACGCTGATGCAGCCGCTGCGGGGGCACACTTACTACGGTAACAACGTCACAGCAAATTTCCGCTATAATACGCGCGGACATTTTAATATCGCGCGCGCGGGACACGAGTGTAAAAAGCCGCATCAGCGAGACGCCCCGCCCAACCGCCTCACCCATTGCAGGGCCATCCTGGCCCGGCCCACCGTGCGCAGCAGCTACCCGCTCTTGACCAGCGCCCTTCCATGGTAGTGCACCCATAGCGTTGACCGACATGTAGGTGGGAGCATAGGCGCCGAGGGCCCCCCATCTGCCTGCGAGACCGACACCTCCAGGTGGGTTTGGGTTGGGTATGGCTCGCAACCACCCCACCCACTCACGCACTCGCTGCCACGGGGTTGAACACGCCGCCATCGCCATCCCCGCTCGCGTGGCCGTTTTTCGCCCATCGTGCTCCTTAGGACCAGTTGCATGAACGCACACGGGGGTTTGTCGAGTTCTTCCCTGTCAAAGAAGTTACAAGCGTTCTCCTCACTGCCCCTCTGCTGCACATGTGCCGCCTGTCACGTAGGGAGGGCTAATGGCGGACGTAAATCAACGGAGCCGCGTCCTAGAGGGCGAGTGCCTAGAGTGCCTGGTGGAGTGCTTCGAGGAGGCCTACGCCTCGGAGCCGCAGCGCTACAAGACCACCGCATGCACAGCCTGTTCAGCCCTCTCCTGGCCCCGGTGGCGGTCGTGGAGCGGGCAACGTGGGAGGCGCAGTTCCAATTGGCCGCGTGGAATGAGCTCAGCCGGGACTTCCCCTGCCGCGCAGCAGCACTCCTCTCTGATTGCTGCCGGCATTGCCGCGCTGCAGCCTGTACTGTATTTATGTTTCTTGCAGCACGGCAGCGCTGTATGTGCGACGCCATGCTGCAGAGTGCCCTGCCGCGCAGCAGCAGTCCCTTCTGACTGCTGCCGGCATTGCCGCGCTGCAGCCTTTATTGTATTTACGTTTCTTGCAGCACGGCAGCGTTGTATGTGCGACGCCGTGCTGTAGAGTGCCCTACTGTGCAGCAGAGGTCCCCTCTGACTGCTGCCGGCATTGCCGCGCTGCAGCCTTTATTGTATTTATGTTTCTTGCAGCACGGCGGCGCTGCATGTGCGACGCCGTGCTGCAGAATGACCTGCCGCGCAGCAGAAAACCCCTCTGACTGCTGCCGGCATTGCCGCGCTGCAGCCTTTATTGTATTTATGTTTCTTGCAGCACGGCAGCGCTGTATGTGCGACGCCCTGCTGCAGAATGCCCTGCCGCGCAGCAGCAGTCCAGTCATTACTGCTGCCGGCATTGCCGCGCTGCAGCCTATATTGTATTTTTGTTTCTTGCAGCACGGCGGCGCTGCATGTGCGACGCCGTGCTGCAGAATGCCCTGCCGCGCAGCAGCAGTCCCCTCTGACTGCTGCCGGCATTGCCGCGCTGCAGCCTGTATTGTATTTGTGTTTCTTGCAGCACGGCAACGCTGTATGTGCGCCGCCGTGCTGCAGAGTGCCCTGCCGCGCAGCATCAGTCCAGTCATTACTGCTGCCGGCATTGCCGCGCTGCATTAGAGGACTCCCTTTTTCTGGGGCAGCTCAGGAAGCCAGGGAAAAGGCGGCGTCGCTGATAGTCACCAGCATGCATAGGCGGCAATGCGGGAGGATGCCAACATGTATTTAATTACATTTTCAACCTATTTATTTGCCGCACGGGATGTGTTCTCAAAGGTGTGCTCCGGGAAGTTGCGCTTCAGGCTGGCATGTGTCTGCTCATGCTTCTCTCGCTTTACCTTAGCCACATGCCCAGTGCCCAGACAATCTGCGCAGTCATAACATCACATCCCTTTTAGTGACATGTTGTGTAAACACAATGACTATAAATGACATCAAAATATAATTGCAGCATACTTTCAGCACCACAATTGTGCCATTAGTCCTTGTGGCACTGAAGATTTCTGTTGCATCAGCAACTAGCTGGATGCTGAGAGACTCCCCGGGTTTGATGAGCCCCTCCTTCAGCAGTAGCCTGGCACAATGCTGAAGCACCAGCTTGAGATCCATTGTGCTTAATATCATGTCCTCCGTAGTGCTGAGCCCCACAGCAGCCATCTCCTTCCCTTGCCCTTTCAGCATGTCCTCCACTGATGGCCACTTGTTCATCAAGTTGCCACATGGCAGCACCATCTGCACCGCTTCTCCATGTCCGCGTCCCACTTGGAGCTGCTGAGGTTGATGAGACGCTGAAGGTCAGTGTGGACATGCACAGCGTTGTACTCCCACAGCTTTCTAATGGCCACCAGGGTACGCCTCTCTGCTGCTTTCAAGTAATGTTTAAACTGCTTAGACTCCAATATGGAGGCCAGCAACTCGGGGTAGTTGGCTAGGAGGGCGCCTAGGATAAAGCGGGGGGTGTGCGCTGCTAGCACATCCGCTGGCTGGCCCACTAGGTCCGCCTCCTCCACGATGCCCACCTCCACCCCGTCAGCTCCATGCGCGTCGACATCGCCCTGCTGCTGCTGCTGCTCCGCTCCTTCGTCACCGCCGGAAGGGGCTCCAAACTGTGCGCCGGGCCCGTCTTCCGCATACACATACTGCAAGCTGTCGTCGTCTCCGGCTGCGTGGGTGAGCCACGCCTCCAGCTGCTCGGCCCTCGGCCGATGAACTTGCGCACCGTCGCTCGGGTCGTCGCCTCCCACAGCTTGTAGGACAAGCCTGCCGGCCGCTCCCTCCCCGGCTTCTGGCCCCCGCCCTCCTCGTCACTGCCGCTGCCCTCACTGCCAGCTGACTCGGCCTCGCTGCCATTTGACTCGCACATGAGCCGTATCTTGGCTTTTAGGCGCGCTACCTTCTTGTCGCGCTTCCGGCGCAGGATGTCCGCCTCCACTCGCGCCCTCTCCTCCACCGCAAGTTGGGACCGCAGCTCCTTCTACACTTCTTTCTGCATGTTGACAATCTCCCTCCAGCAACGCTCCGTCGCTCTCTTCAGCAGGTACTTGACCTCTGACTCGAAGTTTTGCAGTTGGGTCGACACACGAGTCGTCGCTGCTGATGCCTGCGACGACGGCCCGGCGGGCATGCCGCTGCCGCTGGCACCCGCCCCGCCTCCTCCATCACCGGCATCGCCACGGCTTTCTCAGACTGCCGTTTCTTTGACTTGTAGCCCATGGTACCCGGACGGAGGACGGGGGGGGGGGGGGGGTGGGGGGGTGGGGGGGGGCAAGAGACGTGGCTCTTGTAAGCACAGGTGTTATGCAAGGTGCTGTGACATGCCGTGGAGTGGCAGATGTTGCATCCCGATTGTACGCGGCCGCCAGGTCGCCCCCACCGCGTGCGCACCAGCCGCCTCCCGACACCAGCTGTACTACCCCCAAAGGGCCTGGCAGCGGTACCTACAAGGTCTCTTGACATGGATCGGGCACTATGGTGACTGGCAGTACGGCCAGAGGTACTGGAGGGCGCGTATGCGTACGCGTACGTTAAAATGTCCGATTTTCGGGCATGGAACTGCGATGTGGTGCCCTTCAGCCCGGACGGCACGCGGCAGGCCAGTGCGTCGGAGGACAAGACGGTGCGGGTGTGGAACGCGGTCACGGGGGGAGAGGCGCTGCTGCAGCCGCTGCGGGGGCAAACTCACACCGTCACCAGCGTGGCCTTCAGTCCGGACGGCACGCGGTTGGCAAGTGCGTCGAGGGACAAGACACTACGGGTGTGGAACGCGGTCACGGGGGAAGAAGTGCTGTTGCAACCGCTGCGGGGGCGCACATGGATGGTCACCAGCGTGGCCTTCAGCCTAGACGGCAACCGGCAGGTCAGTGCCTCGGTGGACGAGACGGTGCGGGTGTGGAGCGCACTCATGCGGGAGGAGGCGTTGCCGCAGCCGATGCAGGGGCACACTGAGGCGGTCTGGAGCGTGGCCTTCAGCCCAGACGGCACGCGGCTGGCCAGTGCTTCGGAGGATAAGCCTCCATCACCAACTCCCTATCCGCCGGGTCTGCGTCCTCATTATCCCATCTCCAACTGACGACCTCTACGTTGGGTGATACACACACGTGGCTATCACATGGCGGCGGTAGGCCTCTGGCAGGTGTAGTAACGGGACGTCAAGGAGGGCAACATGGGTGGGGGGTGGGGGGGCTGCATGGCTGAGAAAGCTCCCCCCCCCCCCCCCCCCGGTCTCGAACGTCTTGGTTTTTAGAGCGCCCACGTGAAGCTCGGCATTCATCTCCTGCGCTGCCATGCTTGCTGCCATGCCACCATCAGACGACACCGAACGCCCCTCCCCGCCGATGGGTAGTGCGGGGCTCGCTGATTCGTTTCGGGGAGACGGGAGCGGCGGAGAGGGAGGCGGGGGGGGGGGGGTGGCGGCGGCGACAGCATCGATGCATCACCCGGCTCACCCCGCGTTTTGGTGTGACCGGGCTCGGACGGAGCAGAGGCGTGACGGACGTACGGTGCAGCATGGTCGCCATCACCACCGGCTGCGAAAGGCGCGGCGGTGTCCGGAGGCTCGGCGCACGCCTCTGTCCATCTGTGATTGTCGTAGAATTGAGTCTTCGAGACAAGGGCGCCACACGCGTCGCAGCGCACTCTCTTGATCGCTGCTTCCCAAGTCCCCGCTGCAGGCGTCCAACCCTTCTTGCCCTCAGGAATACGGCGCTTGGAGTCGCGACGCCCCATGGCAGACCACTACTCGGCGCTGGCGGCTCGCAGGGGCGGGGGGGGGGGGGGTAGGAGCTAGTCACTGGCGCCCCGGCTGCTGCGATGCATGGTAAAGTGTCCGCGGGACTTGCAGCAATTCAGCCGGCGGTTTGAGGCCGTTGGTTGTTGCGGCGTCGCCACGGAGCTTAGATGAGACGTTAAAGTACAATGTGGCGAAAGTGCCACACGATTGCAGGTTGCCGCGCGAGGCGCAATGTGGATATGTACAATGTACTGCGGGGATGTCACATGATATTGGTAGTCTTGATACTGGTAGGAATTACGGAACGCGGGCAGCCGGGCACTTCATTGAGACTATCGAGCCTAGCAGAAAAGTGGCGATTACACGGTAGATGCGGCGATTACAAGCCAATTCCGTGGGAGAATCACAATTACGGGCCATGGTAATTACGCGACAGTATGGGAGGCTAGTGATATAGGTAAGGATTAGCCGTAGCCGGGCTATACATACGCAGACTGCTCGTAGGTGGGTTGCCTAGCATAAATGTGTGTTGCGATATTGGCGGGAGCGCTCGTATTGTCCCATGTACGCGTGGACGACGAGTGGCCAGCAGAACCACAACGGTCGTCCACTCCGCCACAGGTGGCATGCGGGACGTGATAGGCAGGATCTGGGTAGGTAGGTGCCATCGCGGTTCATGTGTTTTTCTTGCTGCGACCATCTTGGATGGCTTTTAAACGACGTGCTCCTTGCTGAAACGCTCCACTTTTTATCGTTATCCGGGGTCCGGGGATCCGTACAGCAGCTCCGCGACGGGTCCTTTCGCTATGCAAAAGCTACCAGCGGGCTCGCCGGTCATTTCACCGTCTGCCTCTGATGCTCTTGCTAATGGAACCATGACGTGTGGTATCTTGGCTCGACGCAAAGTAGCGTTTGAGCTCGAATTCTATTTTTTTAGGTTTGAATCTAATAGCTGAGCACGATACAGCGGTTGTTCGAAAAAATCTCGGAGATTTGTCAGTTGAGCGCAGTGCCGAAGGCTGGCTATCTCGGGCCGGTAGGCGGAACCTCGATACAGTGTCGGGAGGGTTGTGTACTGGATTCAGAGGCTCAACGTGCATCCTTCCACCCGTGTGGGCTTGTTTTCCGTGCCCATGTGGCAGCCGCCTCGGCTATTTCTCGAATAACCACTCCAAACGTGCGCCGGACGCACGGACTTCTCCCTGCACCCCGCCCGCGTCCAATCCCTGACGTGTGAAGGCTTATAACCTAAACGGCTCAGCCGTGGAGGCGATGATGAGTGGAAGCACTCGGAGCATCTTACCGTGGGAGCAGCGAGCCGGGCTCGAGCTGCGAACACTTTGAGCAGGAAGAGAGTGGCAACACAAGGCGTGGTGTGCATCGAGACAAGCACGCGCTGGCCCGGGAGACAGGTGTGCGCGCTGAAAGGCACGTGGCCGTGTGTCCGGGCGGTGCTAGGGTTTCGGACGGTGCTAGGGCATCGGGCAGATCCCAACATGATCGCACTCGGCAATGGGCCGCCGAGTGCTGGCGGCGAGGGACTGGCTGCAAGGTGCAGGTAGAAAAGGAAGCGATAAGCAAGCAAAGCGCGAGGGCGAAATGAGACAGGAAGGGGCAAAGGTAGAGGATAACAACGGGGGAGAGGAGGGGGGTAAAGGTAACACAAACGTACAAGTGCGATGGCAAAAGCAAGGACAAACGCAAGGAAGGGCGCCAAGCAGTGGGTAGAGGGGGAAAGAAGGAGGGGGGAGGTAGAAGATCTGCGGAGAGGGACAGTGCGTATAGGCGGCGGGCAGCGCGCGGGTGCGGGGGCGCGTGCAACAATGACAACATCGCGAAGGGTAGAGGTAGAGAGGGGGCAAGTGGGAAGAGCAGCTCGCGAGAAATAGGGCAGCGCGCTAGAGACAGCGCAGCACCCACTGGTGGGAAGGGCGGGGCAGCACAGTATGGTGAGGGCAGTGAAGAGAGTGTTGACATCAGTGTTGGTACACTACTGCATATGTACAATGTAGCTAGAGTATGCCTTAGTACTTTAGTACATGTCATTATTCCTAGTCCACATCAGTACAGCGCGCGCGCATCAGGCACCGCTTCGCCTGTCTACATGCGCGCCGCGCCCCACTCCCAGCGGCCCTGGTCACTTCTCTGTAACCACCCTCTCTCCGCACTTCGTGCCCCCTCACACAGGCCCCGGCTCGCACAGGGCGGCCGGGACCTGCACAGTGCGGGTTGGTAGGGGCGCTGCGCACAACAGAGCAACGTGGAGGGAGAGAGAGAGAGAGAGAGAGAGAGAGAGAGAGAGAGAGAGAGATATGCATCCAGGTGCGTGCATGTTAAAGCGGGGAGGGGGGGGGGGGGGCAGCATGAGAGGGCACGGGCAGCGCAAGATGTCGACACGTCATCCCGGAGCGTGTTGAATGCGCATATTCTTAGTACAGTCATACCTTCATGCTCCCCTTGTAGTCAGAGCCCTACTCGCTCCCTGGCGCAATATATGGACAGATCGCAACCCAGATCCCTGGCAACAGCTTCTACACTCCAATACTCGTGTTGGGTCCCACTGTCATCAACCCCTGCACGACGTCGGATAAGCTGGCCATACAAATGATTACTGAAAGCACGTGCTGCCCTGGCGCGTCAAGCTGTTATGAGGAAAAACGGTTGACGGTTAGACTGTCGAGACATTGGAGTAGCTGCACACGCTGCTGATTATAACGGCGATGGGCGGACTGCGGCTATACCCCTGAGACTACATATCATTGTAGATGCACTCAATGGGGCCATGTTTACACGGCAACAGCCTCGTACAGACGCAACGCTGATAGCACGGGCAGTGAAAGCAGATTAAAGATATACGCATACATTTGTCTCAGGGTGGCGTTGCATCATATAGTGGTATAACCAGTTCTCCAAAGCAGGGGAGTGCACTGGCTTCGTTGTTCTACATGAAGAATGCCTTGAGCGGGTATGGTGCGTGTGGTACTTGGTTGCCTCTCCTGAACAGAAATAGTGCCGGTTGTGGTACGGTGAGAACCCATACAGGTCCAGCCTGCTGCAGAAGCCAGATGAAATTAGTCGCAGCACCATTGTCAAGCCGCTTGAAGCTCTCCTCAGCGTACCCTTAAATAAAGGATCGGTGTATTTGTAAATCTCCGTTCCCAGTGCATGCCACGGGCCTTGTTCCATGGACCTGGGGACAAAAGAAGTGCCGTCGTAGTGACGAGAGTGCTCACCCCCGATGACCCATGTGACGTTTTGATATTCGGGAGGAAGCGTCCCCGCTGTGTAGTGGTGAAGCATGACGTCCGTCTTGTACCCGGTGTGGCTTGCGAAGTCTGCAACCGGTGGACTGCCGATGCGAATCACCGTGTCATGCGCATCAATCTCGTTGCCGAACGGGCGGCGGTGCAATACATCCCCGAGCGCAACAAGTGCGCAGGTTCCGAAAGAACCTGGCTTCAAGCTGCTCAGTTCCGACGCCGCGTCGTGGTTCGCACCATGACCGCAACCCTCCACAACATATGGACAACTGCCCTTCGTGAGATCTGCAATTAGTTCATCAAGTCCTGCCAGGTCTTGCGCTGTAAAGTGTTGCTTGCCCCAGGCAGGCGGTAATTTCTTGTCGACTGGCCGCGGCGGTGGAAGGCCGACATAAGTCGCGCCCCCAAGCAGCACAGGCTTAGCGCAGCGCGCACTGACGTATGACCCGTCGCCAGGTGGAAGCTGGCCAGGTGTAAACGGCACCTTCCATAGCGCAAAGTCCGTGACCTCGCCAACGGCATTGTATGTCATCCTTTCAGTTGCTCCCGTGTATCTCCTGGCTGCCACTCGCTCGAAATTGAGCAATGGCAAGCACAACGCGGAAAGCAGGAAGTTGAGCGCGCTCCAGACACGCGGCCGGGCACGCCCGCACCTGCTGCTGTGCATTAGTCGCATGGTAAGCTCCAACGTTCCAGCCTGTGTTGTCGCCCGGCTTCTTGCTGCGCAGTGCCAACGACCCTGAACGAGTGTTGGGGTTTATTGATAAACGGGGAAGAGTCGGATGAAGGTAAAATACTGCTGGCGGTGTCCGCCTGTCCCGGTGGCGAAAAAACTACTAGCGACCGCTACAGTACTGCCGATACGGTTTCACAGGGGTCGGCACTCGCGAAATGATCTAAACGTGTTTATGGGGTTTCCGAACAATTTTACTGTCCTACTGCGACCCGTGCGGTCCGTCGGTGGTTTTAACCAGGGTTGCCCTGAAGGGCTTCAGTTCAGGCCCCTTCAGGCTGAAGTCCCGACTTCAGCTGAATTCAGTTCAGGCTGAATACCTAGCGAAAATAGCCTGAATACCCCCTACCTGAATACCTGATGTACGAGTTTTAAGTGTAGCGGCTAGCGGTAGAATCCATGCGCTCTGATATGCCCGAATCCGCAGAGAAATTCTACTATAATCGTCCTAGGTGTCGCACATGGCCCACATATGCGGCATATTGCGACTAGTACTTGATTTTGAGCCAATAGTATATTGCGCAGTGTTAAACGGTATTTTCAGTTTCTGTACTTCGTCATCCTGCACTTGCAGTATTCCTTGGTGGGGCGGTAACGCAGGCTGGCGCGCCCGCCGCCAAGGCATACGGAATACAGCATCACCAAACGGCGCGCGATTACAGCACTACACTCTCCACTCTCAAGTCTCAAGTTTCAACCCTACGCCCAGTCCCCCCCCCCCCCCTCCCAAGCTGACTTTGGAAGCCGCGCAGGTTGCCTCGGATCGGAGGCCGCCGAACCTTATACTCCGGCGCTGCGGAGGCCGAAGTCGACGATCATGCAGGCCACCGGCAACGAAGACAGCATGCCGCCGCCGCCATCAAACTCGCGCCCCGGCCCATCCCGCCATAACCGCCGTAACGTTGGCGACTCGTCGCAATCCGCTTTGCCCCGGCCCGACAAAGCAAGCGCTGAACCACCGATAGAACTTGACGGTGACGATGAGCAAGCAATCGGCATCCCATGTCATGGTATAGACATGCCCAGCTCCACTATCTACTGACTGCCATATGTGTGTTGGATTTGTACGTGCAGAGTTTCACCTTGAGCAAGATTCTGAATAAGCTTAAATCTTGCATCACCTGGACCAAGAAGTCCTCCAAGGGTTGGCACACGCTGGTCCTCGCATGCCGTGATATGCGGCCGAAGGCTGTCAAGTTCGTCACACCAGTGAAGACGCGCTTCACCAGGGTAAGTTACACAACATGCCGTGTTGTTTTGTATTACTCTTGAACTGATGTGCATGCCGTGTCGTGCTTCAAGCAACACACTGACATGTGTATTGCTTGCATGTGCACGTCAGACATGGAGCATGCTGAGGAGCCTTATCACGGCACGTGTTGTGGTGGACCACCTGTATGGCACAATGCCACAGACCGCCAGCACAAACTTGCGAGAGCGGCAGCCCACCCACGTGGAATGGTCTGTGGCAGCGGCCATGGAGGATGTGCTATCCCACCCCTGCAAACTCGGAATTGGAATTTGCATGTATGTTGCTTGCGATCCCTGCTAGTCAGATAGAGTGTGAGCGTGTGTTCTCTCTCGCTGGCCTAGCCACGCAGAGCCTGCGGAATAAGATGTGTGTGGAGCATACGGACATTGAAGTATTCATACACAAGAATGTAGACATGGTTGCACAGATGGACGATGCTCTCTCGTACAACTTTGGCTAGGAGTGCTACATGCTCTCTGTCAAGTTAGCCGGATATCAAGGCCACCGAAACGTAAGGAAGTCATCAAGACACTGGTAGCCTGCAAAGGCGGGAGGGTCGGGGTTTTTCATCAAAGTTATGTAACAATCATTACAAGCATTGAGTAATTTATTGGCCACTGTCTCTTGGGGGGCGGGGTGGGGGGGGGGGGGGGGGGGGGGGCACAAAGGCACGCCGGCCCGCCGACCCGTCGACCACCTCTTGCTCAGCGGAACGGCATGAGCACACGTATATGTATATATATCTGGTCAGATGTAGTCATCTAGAGGTTTACAGTACTTAGCAATGTTGTACTGCGCACGATCCCCGCGGTCGGCGCACGGACTGGGGCATGCCGGCCCGCACCAGCACCACGACCTGAGGGATCCGCCCTCGGGCACCGGCACTCTCTGCTTTGCGCTCGCCTCAACCGGCTCGCGCAAGCAGTCTCGACTCTAGCAGTCGAGCAGAGTGTCAGCTTACTCTATGCCGACTCGGACCCGAGCCTCAACCTCCCGAGACGCTACACCTTCCCCACCCCGCGACAGCAGGATGCCCCATCGTCCTGTACCGGAAGACGCCCTAGTCGACGACGCCCCGGGCGCCGCCACTGCGGCATCCATCGCGGAATTGGAGAAACGCCTAACGGCCCAAGCGGAAGCCCTGGAGAAGCGGCTGGCCGAGCAGTTCGAGGCGGCTACGGCCGCCTTACTCGCTCGACTGGCCCCTCCCGTGCTAACGCCTCCTCCCAAAGGCACCCAGCCAGCCATTCCCGCGGGCGCGCCTGCGCCCGAGGGTGGTGAGCAAGGAGCGCAAGAGCCCCTTCCTGCTGAGCTAGACGCACTCGACACCGAGCTCGAGTACGTCGACTTCGCCTACTTCGGTCAAGTCCCCCGTTCCGGTCTGGAGCCACCCCCACGCGACGGCGACGAGCCTCGCTTGTGGATTCTGACCGGCGACGACACCGAATTGGAAAAACGCTTGACGGCCCAAGCAATAGCCCTGAAGAAGCGGCTGGCCGAGCAGTTCGAGGCGGCTACGGCCGCCTTACTCGCTCGACAGGCTCCTCCCGTGCAACCGCCTCCTCCCAAAGGCACCCGGCAAGCCATTCCCGCGGGCGCGCCTGCGCCCGAGGGTGGTGAGCAAGGAGCGCAAGAGCCCCTTCCTGCTGAGCTAGACGCACTCGACACCGAGCTCGAGTACGTCGACTACGCCTACTTCGGTCAAGTCCCCCCTTCCGGTCTGGAGCCACCCCCACGCGACGGCGACGAGCCTCGCTTGTGGATTCTGACCGACGACACCGCCGCCCGCGGCCTCGCGGAGCAGCGGGGTCTGACAGCGTACGACAAGTACCAGTATCTTCGCTGTTATGCCAAGGCCTGCGGCCAATCCCTGGCGGTACGGCCGTCACTGCAGTACAGTGTACAGTACCTGGGCCGCCCGTCCCGCGCACGGCGCCCGCGCCCGGGCTCTGGAGCGCCCTGGACGGTGTCGACGGCGGCCGAGCCCCACCTTCTTGCCGACCTCTCTCCGGCGCCGGCCTGCCGACCAAGTTTTGGAGCGTCTCCCCGCTGGAGCCTTCCGCCGCTTGGTCCTTTTCAGCCACTCCCACTGACTGGCTGCGGGACGCCCGCCTGGCGGCGGGCGCCCAGCCGCCCCCCAGTGTCACGTGGGCATCGCACAGGTTGCGCAAAGGCGCGGCCTCGGCAGCGAGCTGCTATGCTGCGTTTCTGCTGCTAGCTCGTCCCCGTCCGGCTGCTACACTTCGCTACCTGTGCAAGCCTTTGGCTTTCTTCTCTGGCAAATCGTGCCTCCTTGGGTAAGGTCAGATGTAGTCATCTAGAGGTTTACAGTACTTAGCAATGTTGTACTGCGCACGATCCCCGCGGTCGGCGCACGGACTGGGGCATGCCGGCCCGCACCAGCACCACGACCTGAGGGATCCGCCCTCGGGCACCGGCACTCTCTGCTTTGCCCTCGCCTCAACCGGCTCGCGCACCCACCCACCCACAGCCATCTTTCTGCGCTAGGAGACACCCAGGCCAAGCCTGTGGTTCTCGTCTTAGCCTCCAATGTAAGCGAGCTGACATTCTTTGGCAAATCGTGCCTCCTTGGGTAAAACTCCATATGCATGTTCGGAGGTCCATGTGTTGTCATGCTTGCCGCTAGGTAGTAGTGACTCATCAATAGGCGTTGCTATGCCCACACCATATACAATATACATAATGCCTTGAGGGGGGTTCAGGCGCGGTGTTCAGCCTGAATACCTGAATACCTGAACTGAAGCGTCTGAATTCAGCCTGAAGTGCATGAATTCAGTTCAGGCTGAGCCCTCTGGGGGGGGGGGGGGGGGGGGTTTAGGGCAACCCTGGTTTAACGTTTTAACGTTTAGAAAACTGGTTGTGTATGTGCAGGTCCTTTCTGGACCATCTCCGATTTCCGCGGTTTTGATTTTGGGTATTTCCGGCGTTTCCGGGTGATTACCGTGTACTTTTTGGGGATCCCTGCGATTACCGGTATTACCATGTATATTTACATGAGCTAGCAGCAGAAGGCGATATGTTTTAAACTAGTTTATGGGGTTTCCTCCCTTGACCTAACCGCTTTTCAGCTACAAGTGCTGCTCAGTGGTACGGGAACTAGGCATCTGTTGTTGCGCCCTTTTTGGGTGCAGCACGAGTAGATATAAAAGCAGCTAGAACAGCTGAGCCTGCCATCTTCCAGTTCTCGCTGCGTTCCACGCAGCGATGTAAAAACTGTCTCGTAACCAGTTGCGAGCAAGGTCACCCCAGGTTGTTCAAGACCACACCCGGCTCGCCATCCGAGTGTGATATTCTTGTCCGTACGTCCGTGCGTTACCATGTCAGATGGAGAAGAACCCGTCGCTGAGCCGACGCTAAAGTCGTTGCAAGCAGATGTGCGGGCACTGGCTACAGCTGTAGCCCAATTGACGGCTCGTGAGCGTGTTGTTGATGGAGAAGGGGTACATGGCTCCGGCTTCGGGCAACGCATCGCGGGACAGCCGACAGGCAACGGGGGAGCCGCAGAGCGCCCCGACTTGCTAGAGCTAGCCCAGAGCGGCCGTGTCGGAGCAAAATCCGTGAGTGCCGAGGATGACTACCTCGCGGTGCCAGAACTACTGCAGAGAGCAGAGTCAGGTTATGAGGCCGTTCGACCGGTCAGCCGAGTGCCTGGACTCTTTCCCCTGAGCACCGACCTAACGAACGAGTACCTCAAGCAGGATGACCGGCGCCTGCCGGCCCAGGAGGAGTATTTGTGGATGTCGTGTTTCGGGGCCCACATGGCCGCGCTTTTCGTGGCTCTCGACGAGCTGCTGCCCTACGTCCCTGCCACCAACCAGGACTTCACCCCCTACCTCGCGAGAGCTCGGAACCACGCCGAGGCCATCGACAAGGCGTTTCGGTTTCGTTTGGCCTTCCCGCGGAGGCTAAATGAGATCAAGCGTGTGCACGGTGACCAAGGTGTTCTGGATGTGCTGCGAGCCCAGCATTTTCAGCATGCTTCGGAGCATCTGGGTTCCGCGATCTTTGGGGACCTCATGCGGGACTACGAGCGCCGTGTCTTCGAAGCGACCGTTGCCAGCAGCGCGAAAGCAACCGCTACTGCTCGAGTGGCGGCTGCAACTGCTGGTCGCGGGCGTGGGCGAGGACGTGGCGGTGGACGCGGGCGTGGCCGCGAAGGTGAGCACGAGTGACGGTGTGGGGCGCCTTTCGTCGGAGCTGCTGGAGCTTTGCGAGGCCACCTTTCGGTGACCGCCGCAAGACGCACCCTTGCAGCTCAACGGCGAGATGAGCGCCCCGTGTTAGGACCTGACCCCCCCCCCCCCCCACACCTTACAGACTTCCTTTAGACCTTCCTCGGTGCGGCGCTTCTTACAGCTACAGCCGAGTGCGGCTCAACCATCCGCACACCTGCACATGGCGGCTCAACTAACCGCCTCCCGTACCATTTCACCACTGCGTCCGTCGGTTCTTACACTACGTGTTACAACTGGTTCGCAACGACCAAGTTTCGCGCGGGTACGTTACGCGCGAGACAGGCGCTACGAGCGCGAAGGGCGCGCAGGGCGGCCCTCTTACTTGAACCTAGCCCCGCAAACCCGTACCGATGCTACTGCAAACCCGTCCAGCAGCTACCGACCAACCGCCGGGAACCTAACTGCTGCTGCCGAGTACTTTGCGAACAACAGTCGTACCGGTGGAACTCTGTCAGTAAAACGACGCACTTACGTAATTGACGAGCCCAAAGCTGTCGCTCCTTGGGCTGCTTCATTGCGATCTCGGCTGTAGGACGCGTTCGGCTCGGACGAGCTGGGCCAGCGGAC
The DNA here is from genome assembly GCA_006384855.1 of Tetraselmis striata. NCBI lineage: Eukaryota > Viridiplantae > Chlorophyta > Chlorodendrophyceae > Chlorodendrales > Chlorodendraceae > Tetraselmis > Tetraselmis striata. The sequence continues at coordinate 7,411 of VCJN01002948.1, read as the reverse complement.
GCTCGACCTACTCTCCAGCTCCCTCAGCGCTCAGACACTCAAGAGCTACGCCGGCCGGCTGTCTCAGTTCGCGGAGTGCTGCCACGACTCCGAGAACATCAGCCCGCTGGAGGCGACTACTGCTACTGTCGTTCGGTATGTTGCCTGGATCGGCGAGCGGGGGCACATCGCCGCTAAGTCGCTGCAACCTTACCTGTCTGCGATCAACACGTTCTTCGAGCTGCACAACCTCGACCGAATCGCCAAGGACAGCCTACACCTAACTTCAGCAAGGCGTGGGCTGATGCTGCGTCAGCGCCGACTGGACGCTGCCCCTTTGCGTGTCCCTCTGCCTGCAGATGTAGCTTACCGCTTCGTCACAAAGGCCGAGCTGATTGTGTCCGCTCCCTACCCAGAGTACCACCACAACTTCCGAGCCCTCCTGGCCTCGGTTGTCAACTTTATGTTCTTTGCCAGGGGCCTTACTGGCGTGTCCTGTCGAGTGCGAGACGTGCATGTCGACGACTACAACATCACCCTGCAAGTGTACCGAGAGAAGGGTCGCGCTGGTCGACGGGGACCCGACGACCTACGCGTACTTTTCCTCCCAGTGTCAGAGCACCCCCGAGTGGCCCGTCTCCTGCACCACTTCCTCGACCACGTTCAGTCAGTCTCCCTGGTTGCTGTTGGCTTGGCTATGTCGAACTTCTGGGCTGTCAGTTCGGATGAGCAGTCAAAACCTTGGACCGCGGCTACAATGTCAGAATGGCTGTCCACAGCCATCCGTCTGGTCAACGCTGCCCCCCATGCTGGCACCTCCTGGACCTCGCACAGTCTTCGCAAAGGCGCAGCCTCTGCAGCGAACGCCATCGGTGTTCCATTGTCCCACATTCGCTACCAAGGCGGTTGGGCCACTAACTCTGACGTCGTTATGGACTACGTCGACCCCAACGTTCTTCCTTCACCTGGCGCATGGTTCTTCTTTGGACACATCGCCCCCCTACACCACTTCCAAGTCCAACATGACTCCGCAGCGGTGGCCTTCCCAGTGCCTCCTTCATGACTTGGCGCTACCTCTTCTCCGTCAATCCACCGCTCTCTCCGTTCGCTCAAGACTGGCGAAACCAGACTCAACTTTGAAATGTTTTAAACTAGTTTATGGGGTTTCCTCCCTTGACCTAACCGCTTTTCAGCTAAAGTGCTGCTCAGTGGTACGGGAACTAGGCATCTGTTGTTGCGCCCTTTTTGGGTGCAGCACGAGTAGATATAAAAGCAGCTAGAACAGCTGAGCCTGCCATCTTCCAGTTTTCGCTGCGTTCCACGCAGCGCCCCCCCTGACTCCGTTTTCCCTCCACGCTTTCGCTAAACCATCCTGCCAATTTCGGCTCTTGACCGTGTAAAACAGCCTGCGCGACCTTTTTGGCAGAACCATACTCAACTTTGAAATCGGATATCACCAAAAAAAAGGGCAATCAGATGTGAATACCATGATCATCCCGTGTATCTGACGTGGCATTTGGCAGGGGTTTTTTACCGTCCACCGGTACTCGTAGGACGGTAAGGATTAGCGATACAGGTTGTCGCTATCCATAGCGGCCGCTAGTTTGACCGGTAGTGATGGGTTTGGTCGTCCGCGGTCTGCGTGGAAATAAACAGCAGGTGCCTGCGTGGCAGGACGCGGGGGCTCAGCAAGTTTGCATTGCCAGCGCTTTGAAGTACCAGAGTTTTTTTTCACGGACGCCACGAGTTTTTTTTCACGAACAGCTGTCGCGTCACGGACGCCGACAGCTGTTCGTGAACGGTTTAACGGTATATGTACGGAATAGCGCGGGGGAAAGGTGATCCTGTACTATCATATAGCTGTTGGCAGCAGGCAGGCAGGCGCTCGTGAACTGTTCAACGGTATGTGTATGGGGTACCGGTAGGAACTGCACGTAATCCGTCATCCTTATCCCCGGCGGCTTGCGTGGAAAAAATAAGGATTCGGGCCGCTTACTGATTCGCGGCGGGACGCGGGCGCACATGAAGTTTAGTAGTCGTTGTTAAGTACTTCACTGAGTCAGACGACGACCGAGTTGTGCGGTCAAACGACTACCACCAGGAAAATATAGCACAGCACTCGTCGAAACGGGGTCCGCTTAACCGCGTTTAACGACTACCAGGCGCGAGTAGTCGCCTGTATATATCGCGCCTAACGTTAGGGGTCACAGTACTTTAAACTTGGCGGTAAGGATGAGTACGGCAGCGGAGCCCTGCATCAAAGTACTATAGCGAGTAGCGGGTACTCGGTAGTCGCGAGTGCACAAAGTACGAGACGAGTACACGAGTCACTGTACTTTACGGGAATCGCCGCCCTTCATATCTGCTATTAGGCGCGCGCCTCCTCACGAGTAGTACGTGCGGAAGATACCCGCGTGATGACGAGTGATGATGACGAGCAGGCGGGGCAGTACGGTACTGGTCGATACACAACAAAGGCTATTTTGGTGATTTCCGATATCTCCTTTTGCTGCTAGCTCATGTAAAAAAAAATACACAACAAAGGCTGCAAAAATGCATTACACGGTAGTCACGGTTGGTTTTGTGATTTAATAAAGGTGAGGTGCCAGGCTGGATCAGCGGCCAATGAGCGTCGAGCTTCGGGATGTGGTTAAGCGGACATGGGCGCGCCTACTCCTAGCTGGCAAATTTAACGTCAAGGCACCGGACAGTTTCGGATTTATGGCGGAGGGGTCGGCAACTGCATAAAGTATTAGGGAAATACTAGAAATTTAATTACAATGGGTCTATCTACTACCGCCCCCGCCTGGCCCCGCCCCGGCGGCCGGCTGGCTCCGCTGTCGCCGGCCTCTTCCTGCCGCCGGCCTGTGGTGCTATGCCCGCTGCCGACTCAGGAGCTGACTGCCTCTTGCTGCATGCAGCTACTTCTGCGGGCATGTTATTCATGACAGCTGCTACCATCTGCGCCCCACGGCTAAGGGGCTTGTATGCCGGGGCTGGCCTGGATGCCGCCGCGCGCGCCCGTTGCGCTTGCTTCTTCAGGCGTCCAGCCTGCATCCTCGCAGTATCCGCAAAGTTGGAAGTGACACGCACATGGGTTGCATAAACTACATGCTTCCGGTTAGTAGCGTCCTGAAGCGCTGGGGCTTGAGTAGCACGGGGAACATGAGCGGATCGAGCGAACGGGGGAGGGGGGCTGGAGCCGGTAGACAGGTCTTGCACCGGTGCGCCGTTCTGGTCGATTCCGGACCTGTGGTAGTGATGTAAGAAAAAACACTAAGTCGCCGACACTCAGGCAGCAACAACATCAGCAGATACACGATATGCAGATAAGGCAGCCGGCAAGCGCACCTTTGCACTGGGGGTGTGGGAGGGTCGGGAACCCTTGTTGCATGCGTCGGCGTCACCGAGTTAAGCAGGGCAGCTTGCTCCTCCTCCACGGTCAAATAGGGTGGGGGGACGGCGGTCGTCCCTTTGGTGACGGACTCCGTGTAGTACCTGCCCCACCACGTTGCTGCCCAAAGCTGGATGACCTGAGTCTTCCTCTCCGGCCACTTCTTGGAAAGTGGCCCGTTTCTCCTGCGGCCGCGGGCGGCCTTTTGAATCTGCTTGCGCAAGACGTAGTCGGTGGGCGCGCCGGGAATGATGTCGTAGGCGAGGCCGGTGGCAGTCGCAGCGAGCTCTTTGAAGCGCTTGATAATGTGGCCCTTTGTATACCCTGGGATTTCTGCGTCCAGGTAGGGCAGTCCGGTGACACCGTCGATGGGGTAGAACGCGTCGAAAGCGGCATCGAAGTGGTGCTTGAGCGCCGCTGCTCGGGAAGGAGTAGCAGGCGGATTCTTTTTTAGGTTCGTCTTTATTTTATTGAACTGGAAATAACAAGAACACGCCGGATACATAGAGGGAGGGGGCACCTGGGACGGGGCGTTCAGACCGCTGCCTCTCCGTGCCGGCGATCGCCTGCTGCGCGACTGTGTTGCCGAGTCCGGTTACCGACGCTGAAGACATACGCAACACCGCGGTCGGGCGAGTGTAGAGCTGGATAAGACCACCGCCGGCCACGCGAAACCCGGCTTCCTCTAGCTGTGACAAATCGCAGCTGCACACGTACGCCGCGTCGAAGCCCAGATCTGTCTCGTCTTGCGCCTCCGCTAGGGAAGTGAATACGTACACCCCTTGCGCAGCCTGGTTGGCGGTGTTGCTGGCCTCGCGAAGGCGGGCGGTGGTCAAGGGGCCGTTCAGCTTGACCCTGTCAGAAACATTCGACGAGCGGTCGGCGCTGGCGGTCGTGAGGTAGTAGCGCAGGGGCGGGCCGCGCGGGGCAGGCGGGGGCTCGGGCGACCCACTCTGCAGCATGAAGCCTTTCCACGAGGCGTCATCCGGGCCGGCAGCGTTATGGAAGGTGCTGGCGGAGGCCATGGTGGCAGTGGGGGGCGAGCAGGGCAATTTGATGTTCATGCGAGGCGGTCAATATGCGATGCGAGTGCGCGGCTGTCCGCGCTTGGTTCAGCGGTGAGCGGCGGTGACCGCCAAGCGACCCCGTACTTCATACGCGTACATGGATGTGCAGCGATGTATGTGCAGGGATGTGCAACGGATGTCCAGCGGATGTGCAGGGATGTGCAGGGATGTGCAGCGATGTATGTGCAGGGATGTGCATGGATGTGCAACGGATCTCCAGCGAATGTGCAGGGATGTGCAGCGATGTGCACATCGATGTGCAACGGATGTGCATGGATATGCATGGATGTGCAGGGAGTACGTGCAGCCGCATGTACTTAGCCCGGAGGCTCCGCGTCGGCGCGCGACACGCGAGCCCGCGTGCGCATATCAATTTGATGAAATTATCGAAACGAGAAATTCATACAGTGCTTTACAATATATGCTCAATTCACAAACGCCACTGTTGCTGCCTAGATGCTACTACTGCCCAGCATCAACACCGCCATCGTCCTCATCAAGGGCGGCGATGTCCTTGGCATGGGAGTGCTTCACGTAGGAGCACCACATGTGCCGGGCAGCAACATCAACATCAGCGCAAAGTGCAGCAAAGCAACACCAACAGCATGTAGGACGCTATTGCAATAATATATCACTCAGGTGGCCATTCACCTGATCATCTGCCTGGGCGCAGCATCAGCAGCGGCCCTTTGCCGCCCCCCCTTGCGAGCAGTGATGATGGCCTCTGTCCATGTGTATGTGACCAGTCTGCCATGCACAATGCTGGGCGGGAAGACGAAGTCATGCTGGAAGACAGTGTTGATCGGGCCCTCCCACAATCCAGTGCTGATAGGCGCTGATGGCACGCGGCTTCCACGGTGGGCATCTCCAACTGCAAAGACAACGGGAGGCGCAGCCAGCGCGTTGTCCTTGCGGTGGCGCTCAGCGACAACGAAATAACTTACCTCGACCTGCAGGATCTCTTGGAACATGTCCTGGTTCTCGGCCTCTGCAGAGCCGGTTGGCATGAATGCCAGCACTGTGAGATTCAGATGTGACATACGGGTGACGAAGCACTGCTACTAGCGACTATTATTTATCCGTGAAGGCTGCTGCTGGTGGCGGAACGTCCATCCAGTTACGTGCGAGTACATCCGGCGTTATTGCCGGCGGGCGATAAATCCTTTTTGTAATCATTATGGTAGTCGTACTACGGCGGTGACGTGTTACATGGCACTGGCGTATAAGGTACAAGGTTGTCCGTGTAGTACCGGGTAGTACGCAATATATTTATTAAGCCGGTACCGGGTATCTAGTACGAACCCGGGCGCGATGACGAGTCGTCCTGTGGATAACTACGACTATTAGTACATGGGAGCGCAAATCGCAGCCGTACGTATTTGGTAACAGTGGGGAGTTTTGTGTACATTATAGCTAGTACTGTTGAACGGGCCTGCCAGCCGTCCGATCAAAGGTCATCAAATGGGCGGTTTGGCTGCCATGATTTGCCAAAGAGTGTTCACGTTACATAAATATTCGCGAGGGGGAGGGCGGGGACAGGCAGCGGTTTGCCGAAGAATGTTTGAATTGCAATATTCGCGACTGCTGCCGTCGGGGCATGTGGCGGGGGGCGGGGGGGGGGGGGGGGGGGGAGGCGGGCGGGCGTGGTCCCCCCGCCGCGCCCCCCCGCCGCCCGCCGCTCCCGCCGGGGGAGTGAGGGGAGGGGGTAAGGGGGCGGGGGCTACTGCTTGTTCTTGTTCTTGCGTGCCCGGGGGACCCTCCGCTTCGACGATCTCGCTGCCTCCGCCTCCGCCTGCGCCTCCGACTCCGCCTCCGACTCCGCGACCGTCAGTTTCTTACCTCGGCGCTTCTTCACTGGCCTCTTCCGCTTCTTGTCATCCGTCAGTGTCTTCAACACCCCGGGAGGCTGTGCCGTCGACGACGCCGCCATGAGCTTCCTTACCTTGGCGTCGTGACGCCCCCTGTGCCCAGACGCCCACAACAATCCACAATCGCTTCGCCTTTAAGCGGCTGAGGATGCGGCCTCCTCGGCCACCACGAGTTGCGCCGCTGGCACTGTGGAAGCCTTGGCGTTGAGGTGGGCCTTACGGCGCTCCCGGACGAAATTGCGCGCGGCACAAGTTAGCCACGAGTGGGTGCGTGCTAATGTGGAGGGTGGAGTGTTTTGTTGCGCGCCCACCTTGTCACGCGTGTCCTCATGTCTTTCTCGTCCTCCTCGATGCCGGCGGCGCGGACACGCGAGACAACAAGGCTCGCCGCCCACTTTTGCCCGGGGGCCGAGGTCTGCCATGGCGCTGTGAGCGGTGAAAGGGGGGGGGGGGGGGGGGAAGCGGTCGTCGACTGGAGAAACTAACACCCAGTCGACGACCGCCTTCCGCAGCAGTCAACGACACATCGGAGGCAAGGAGCAGCGCGCCACTACTATTTATATGCACGTATTGTCAAGAGCTAGTCGGTGCGGCATTGTGTCGGCGTAATTTCGCAAGGTTTATTATTGAAGTAGCACGGCGTAATGAATACGCGGTTTCACCGAGTGAATCCGGGATGATGTATGCGGTAGGGCGCACGTGTACGTGTGCGCGACGAATGTGCGCGGATGTGCGCAGCGTTGTGCAGCAGTGTGCGGCGGTGTGCGGTGGTGTGCACCGATGTGAATATAGTGTGAATATTATATCGGCGGTAGACGACCGGGTCTGGCAGCACCGCCCGTGCTTGTAAATAAGCGACAATGGATCACGTCATGCTCCGGTTGTACTCCTACAATTCCTCCACTTTGGCGGGTGGGGGGCGGGGGCGGGGGGGGGGGGGGGTTCCTGTCCTTATTACTTGCATCGGTGGACGTGCTGGATATGGAGGTCACCTGGCACATCGCGTGGTTTCGGAGCAGTTCATTCGCGCCTCCTCGTCTTGTTTGCAATCGTCGCCCTAATCCAATGCATGGTGAGTAGCGGGACACCGTGCCCCCCCCCCC